>OV656872.1:23552715-23860237 GCA_927399465.1 Sarcophaga caerulescens | reverse complement strand
ATGTTGTATGTTGTATGTTGTAAGTTGTATGTTGTATGTTGTAAGTTGTATGTTGTATGTTGTAAGTTGTATGTTGTATGTTGTAAGTTGTATGCTGTATGTTGTAAGTTGTATGTTGTATGTTGTAAGTTGTATGTTGTATGTTGTAAGTTGTAAGTTGTAAGTTGTAAGTTGTATGTTGTATGTTGTAAGTTGTATGTTGTATGTTGTAAGTTGTAAGTTGTATGTTGTATGTTGTAAGTTGTAAGTTGTATGTTGTATGTTGTATGTTGTAAGTTGTATGTTGTATGTTGTAAGTTGTATGTTGTATGTTGTAAGTTGTATGTTGTATGTTGTAAGTTGTATGCTGTATGTTGTAAGTTGTATGCTGTATGTTGTAAGTTGTATGTTGTAAGTTGTATGTTGTATGTTGTATGTTGTATGTTGTATGTTGTATGTTGTAAGTTGTAAGTTGTATGTTGTAAGTTGTATGCTGTATGTTGTAAGTTGTATGTTGTAAGTTGTATGTTGTATGTTGTATGTTGTATGTTGTATGTTGTATGTTGTAAGTTGTAAGTTGTATGTTGTAAGTTGTATGCTGTATGTTGTAAGTTGTATGTTGTATGTTGTAAGTTGTATGTTGTATGTTGTAAGTTGTAAGTTGTGTGTTGTATGTTGTAAGTTGTATGTTGTAAGTTGTATGTTGTAAGTTGTATGTTGTAAGTTGTATGTTGTAAGTTGTATGTTGTATGTTGTATGTTGTATGTTGTATGTTGTAAGTTGTATGTTGTATGTTGTAAGTTGTATGTTGTATGTTGTAAGTTGTATGTTGTATGTTGTAAGTTGTATGCTGTATGTTGTAAGTTGTATGTTGTATGTTGTAAGTTGTATGTTGTATGTTGTAAGTTGTATGTTGTAAGTTGTATGTTGTATGTTGTAAGTTGTAAGTTGTATGTTGCATGTTGTAAGTTGTATGTTGTAAGTTGTATGTTGTATGTTGTAAATTGTATGTTGTATGTTGTAAGTTGTATGTTGTAAGTTGTATGTTGTAAGTTGTATGTTGTATATTGTAAGTTGTATGTTGTGAGTTGTATGTTGTAAGTTGTATGTTGTAAGTTGTAAGTTGTATGTTGTAAGTTGTAAGTTGTATTATGTTGTATGTTGTAAGTTGTAAGTTGTATGTTGTAAGTTGTAAGTTGTATGTTGTAAGTTGTAAGTTGTATGTTGTATGTTGTATGTTGTATGTTGTATGTTGTATGTTGTAAGTTGTATGTTGTATGTTGTATGTTGTAAGTTGTATGTTGTATGTTGTAAGTTGTATGTTGTAAGTTGTATGTTGTAAGTTGTAAGTTGTATGTTGTAAGTTGTATGTTGTATGTTGTAAGTTGTATGTTGTATGTTGTATGTTGTAAGTTGTATGTTGTATGTTGTAAGTTGTATGTTGTATGTTGTAAGTTGTAAGTTGTATGTTGTATGTTGTAAGTTGTAAGTTGTATGTTGTATGTTGTATGTTGTAAGTTGTATGTTGTATGTTGTAAGTTGTATGTTGTATGTTGTATGTTGTAAGTTGTATGCTGTATGTTGTAAGTTGTATGTTGTATGTTGTATGTTGTATGTTGTAAGTTGTATGTTGTATGTTGTAAGTTGTATGTTGTAAGTTGTATGTTGTATGTTGTAAGTTGTAAGTTGTAAGTTGTATGTTGCATGTTGTAAGTTGTATGTTGTAAGTTGTATGTTGTATGTTGTATGTTGTAAATTGTATGTTGTATGTTGTAAGTTGTATGTTGTAAGTTGTATGTTGTAAGTTGTAAGTTGTATGTTGTATGTTGTAAGTTGTATGTTGTATGTTGTAAGTTGTATGTTGTAAGTTGTATGTTGTAAGTTGTAAGTTGTATGTTGTAAGTTGTAAGTTGTATTATGTTGTATGTTGTAAGTTGTAAGTTGTAAGTTGTATGTTGTAAGTTGTAAGTTGTATGTTGTATGTTGTATGTTGTAAGTTGTATGTTGTATGTTGTATGTTGTATGTTGTAAGTTGTATGTTGTATGTTGTAAGTTGTAAGTTGTAAGTTGTATGTTGTATGTTTGTATGTTGTAGGTTGTAGGTTGTAGGTTGTATGTTGTATGTTGTAAGTTGTATGTTGTATGTTGTAAGTTGTATGTTGTAAGTTGTATGTTGTAAGTTGTATGTTGTATGTTGTAAGTTGTATGTTGTAAGTTGTATGTTGTATGTTGTAAGTTGTAAGTTGTGTGTTGTATGTTGTAAGTTGTATGTTGTAAGTTGTATGTTGTAAGTTGTATGTTGTAAGTTGTATGTTGTATGTTGTAAGTTGTATGTTGTATGTTGTAAGTTGTATGTTGTATGTAGTATGTTGTAAGTTGTAAGTTGTATAATGTTGTAAGTTGTATGTTGTAAGTTGTGTGTTGTATGTTGTATGTTGTAAGTTGTAAGTTGTAAGTTGTATGTTGTAAGTTGTAAGTTGTAAGTTGTATGTTGTAAGTTGTATGTTGTATGTTGTAAGTTGTATGTTGTATGTTGTAAGTTGTAAGTTGTATGTTGTAAGTTGTATGTTGTATGTTGTAAGTTGTATGTTGTATATTGTAAGTTGTATGTTGTAAGTTGTATGTTGTAAGTGTTATGTTGTAAGTTGTAAGTTGTATATTGTAAGTTTTATGTTGTAAGTTGTATGTTGTAAGTTGTATGTTGTAAGTTGTATGTTGTAAGTTGTAAGTTGTATTATGTTGTATGTTGTAAGTTAAACTGTATTAAAACTGAGGTCACCTAAATTTCAAGTAAAGCAAAGGCTTCCCAGGAGATGAATACCGTATAGAGAAGTCTTGAATCAAGTCTGCCGTGTGGGCAATGTGTGAATACTTCTGTGGGACGGGACATATACACGAAAGCACTGCACTAAAACTGAAGTCAGCTTATTTACAAGTACAGTGAAGGTTTATCGCAATAACATGATATCCGACGATATTAAATACTTACGTTTTATCCTGAATTATTTCATATTTAAGAGGATCCTAGATTTTAAATACAGTCTCAATCCAAGAATAATACAAGAACCTACTGTGCATAATGATTGGGGTTACGGAACACCGATTTTCCACATAATGAAGTGGCAACGATGCAGATTTGACAGTGTTAGATCAGGAGACCATTACTCACTTCCTCGATAAAGCAATTCGCTTGTTTGTTAGGAAACTTCTATGGCTGCCAATATATACTGAGTATGGCCTATTTATTATGATCATTGCCAATCACACATTGGCAACACTGTCGCAAGCTAATCTTACTTGGTGTGACTGATATGTTGGCCCAAATACTTCGTACATATTTCGGCAATACTGTAGTCAATCAAAGGTGTAATGTACAGTGAGAGTTAAAAGAAACTGAACAATAAAATATATATTAATAAATTACCGTTATTTTTATTTTAAAATTGTTTCATTGCCAGTTTTTTAAAATTGAACCAAAATTAAACTGACAGTGAAATTAAATAACAGTTAAGTTTGGTGATTGTAAGAATTTTATCCATCGTAACAGTTTCTTTTGACGCTCACTGTAGGTTCCATGTGATTGTCAGAAACATTTAAAAAATCCCATAATTGATGGAAGCCTCCTGGTTGCAAAACACAAGGAATTACACTATGCGACAAAAGAAAAAAAAAAATAAATACACCCGGCTAATGGCATAGTGAAGGTTGTGAGTTTTGTTGAGTAGATCTCAAAAATATTTTTTTTCTGGAACCCTCCAAACTTTTTTATTTGACAAAAACTGTTTTTTTTTTACTTTACGCACAAATTTCTGGATTACTCAAACATTTCTGACCCGATTTCCACATCTATTTGGGTTAATATGCTATGAGATTTGATGAGGTAAACTTGGAAAATGGGAATTTTTTTCATATTTTTTCAAGTTTGTCCGTTCATAGTAGCAAACTTTACTTAAAAAATATAAAACAAGTGATGTCATTCTGAAAGTGCATTATCTTGTGAAGAGATTGGCACTTCGTTTGATCAAATCGGACAAAAATTATCGTACTTATTATTTAAAGAGTCTAACAGTCGAGTTATATTTTACATTATATATTTTTTCAAATGAACTTTTAGTTCAAAAATTTTCATAATTTTTAATGGATCTTGATTGTTTATTGGAAAATGTGTCAACTTTACATTTGAGCTACCACCAGAAGTTGGCCAATGTTTGCGCAAAGAGAAATAATAATATTTGCAATAAATACAAATATTAGCCTACTTCTGGAAGTCGTGCAAACGTGAAATTGACACATTTTGTGATAAACAATCAAGATCCATCAAAAATTCTGAAAATTTTTGAACTAAAAGTTCATTTGACTATTTATATAATAACCACAGTAATTTTTATACAATTTTATCAAATGATGGTTCAATCTCTTCACAAGAGAACAAACTTTAAGAATATTATCACTTATCCTATATTTTTTTTTTATTAAAGTTTGCTACTATGAATGAACAAACTTGAAAAAATATGAACAAAATTCGAATTTTCCATGTTTACCTGATCAAATCTCATAGCATATTAAGCCGAATAATAGATATATTTATTTATTTATTAATTATAATACAATTACAAATTATATTTAATTATATACGAGCTGAGTAACTTCGACCATTGCTCGGTGTAGTGTCACACACCAGAGTCTCTGGTGGGAATCGAACCCACGACCAGTGATGCCAGGAGATTTTTTCCAAAAATCCCTACGTAAATGAAAAAATATCCCTTTTTTCCCTACACCCACTTTTAATTTTCCCTACAAAATTACCTACGCCACTTTTTCCGTTTTTTTTTCAAAAAATAAAAGTTTATTTTAAATTTGTACATTTTCAATTCAGGTACACACATTTATTATACAAAAATAATATAAAAACAAACAAAAATAACATAAGAATAACAAATATTATAAATTAAAAAAAAAAAATTACACGTTGCGACAGTGAAAATACACCCGAGTAACTACATAGTCCACGTTATTCAGTTAGTTGAGTAGAACTCAAAAATACCTTTTTTATTTTTCTCGAACCCTCCAAACTTGTTTTATTTGACAAAAACTGTTTTTTTTACTTTACGTACAAATTTCTGGATTACTCAAACATTTCTGACCCGATTTCCAAAATTTAAATCTTGTTGGAAAGGGGAGAGATGGACCTTTAAAGTTGTATACATATATCTATTAGCCGACTTCATATGCTATGAGATTTGATGAGGTAAATTTGGAAAATTCGAATTTTTTCATATTTTTTCAAGTTTGTCCATTCATTCAAACCTTACTTAAAAAATATGAAATAAGTGATAACACTCTGAAAGTGCATTATCTTGTGAAGAGATTGGCACTTCGTTTTATTAAATCGGACACAAATTACCGTAGTTATTATTTAAAGAGTCTAACAGTCGAGTTATATTTTTCATATATGTATATATTTTTTCAAATGAACTTTTAGTTCAGAAATTTTTAGAATTTTTGATGGATCTTGGTTGTTTATCGGAAAATGTGTCAATTTTAATTTTTTTTAAATTTAAATATAGGGTTTCTGCTTAAGCATTTGGTTTAGTAAACAAACTTTAATAATGTTTGTACAAAAAAATTGGCAAACAGAAAAAAACCCTACAAATCGCTTTTAAAAAAAAAACTGTCCTTTTTTCCCTACGCCTCAAATTTTTTGGAAAAAAAACCCTACAAAAGGGATAAAACCCTACATTTGGCATCACTGCCCACGACCCTCACGCTAATAGTCTAGCACACTACCCACTAGACTACCAGGGCACTCTAATAGATATATGTATACCGTTTAAAAGGTCCAACTCTCCGCTTTCCAACAAGATTTAAATTTGGATATCGGGTCAGAAATGTTTTAGTAATCCAGAAATTTGTGCGTAATCGGTTGTCTCCGTAATCTGAAGAAATATTAATTCGTATTTTCACTGTCGCACCGTGTTATTATTTAATTTTTACTAGGTAAGGCTGACATGTCTGGACACATACTTCGTGTAAAGCTGTCTTCAATCAAAGGTCCAATATAGCTTCCATGTGATCTTTAGAAACGTGCAAGAAATCCATAATTGATAGAGCATTTCATTTGGAACCCAAAGATATTCTCTTATGTCCTCTAAACCGATTTGATATACTGATAATAGACGGTATTCTTGTCACACTATATGCAGACCTTTACCTTGGTGCCAAAGATTTTTGGGGGGTATGTTGATAATTGCTCGTTTCGTTGGTCGACGGCCCTTACTTGATATATAAGATTCCATATACGCAGAGTGTTTAATTTCTTCAAGCAGAATTTCTGACATGCAAAGAAAGTTTTTTCTTTAAACACGCACTGCAACTCAATTTGTGCTTGTAATTATAATTTCCCATGAATTAATTGTCTGCCTTTCATAAAAGAATTGAAAAAAAAAAAAAAATTTCATACCGCAAATGTGTTGTCCTTTTTCCAAATTTCTTTTTTTTTTTTCTTTTTAAAAAAAAATCTGAAATTCTTTTCACATCAGATTTCTTTTTATTACAAAAAACATCTTGCATGAGAGGCCATTTGTCCATAATTATTAAAATTTTTTCCTCGTTTATTGCAATACATTACACCTTCTTCTTCTGCTGTTTGTGTCTTTACTTTCGTTCCGCTTTCACATAAAAAATGTCGAGCAGAGGATGGGAATGGAAAGGACAGAAAAAAGAACAGAAAAGTGAAGACGTTGGTTAAACGATAATTGAGTCAATATCTTCTTCCATGCTGCCTGTTGCCTCTGTTTGCGCACTCTGCTTACATTTAAACATATTGAATGAAAATTAACTCTGATGTCCATAATAATAAAGTGTAGTTATTATTATTGTTGTTGTTGACAATTTTTCTTTTATTGCACTGGTCCAATGCAATGGACATAAGTGTATACGCATACACGTACATACGTAAGCTGAGATGGAAATTGATTAAAGAAATTAAAAGAAATCAAATTACAAGTGGTTTCATTACCATCCAAATGGGGAAAACAGAACAGAAACAAAAACAGAAAAAAGGGAAAAATAAGTGCCGAAATAAGTGGAGAAGAAATATTCTTAAAAATATGACAGCAGATGATCAGCAGATGTCATTATGACGTTTTCTTTATTGATTACATTAACAATATTACGTATTCAATAATGGCAATACAGTGAGCAACAAAAAAGTGGTCTTATACACTCGAAATTATTATCAGTTATTATGTTAAATGATAACATCGTCCTGAGCTTTTTCTCTCGTTAGCCCTGACGTTAGTCAAGATGTACCGTTGTGGTTGTGTAAAATAGAAATTGAATGAAATCATCGTGTAAGAATTGCAAACCTTCAGGCAACCAATAATATTCCTTTGCATCCCTGGGCTGTTACGCATTCAGCTTAATTGTGTGCTCGACATTGTAAGATATCTGTGGGGAATTGGAGGCAGACCTACCGATCAGAAGTATGCCAACGAAATATGTTTCCTGTCTTACACATTTTCGGATATGTAAACAAAAATGATGCAAATTCGAGAAGTTGCAAGTAATGGTCTCACATCACTTATGTTGTGGGTGTTAAATTTATAAACGAGTGGCAGGACCGACAGTTTAAAGTATACTACGAGCGACATTTTTTTTTTTTTTGAGAAAATTTTTCATGGCAAATTTTATTTGCTCTCAAAGTTTTTGCCAGAAATCTGCTGAGAGGAACTCGCCGAAGAAATATTTTCTCTTCTTATTTCGTTTTGTTTTAGATGTCTGACCAGGGGTTTGAACTGTGGCCTCACGTCGAATAAGCTCACACACTACCTACTAGACTACGGCGACTACACTCGATATAAGTAAATAGTAACACATCTCTGGGAAATTAGAGGGGAATAACGTTATCAAAATATATTCCCTCTCTTACACGTTTTTACATATACAAGCAAAACTGCAGCAAGACCCAGAAGTTGCAAGTCGGATTGCAAGGTAGGTAATGTGTTGTCTTATAAGACGTGTGGCCAGACATCTCGCCAGACATCTCGTACAAAACTAAATATGAAAAGAATATTTCTCTCTGCGATTTCCTCGCAGCTGCCTTCTGGTAAAAACTCTCGGAGTAATATAAAATTGCCTTGAAGAGTTTCTCAAAAATGTGTCGTTCGGAATCGATTTTAAACTGTAAGTGCCGCCGCTCTTGTATAAAATTAACACCCACGACATAAATGGCGTCAGAAGCTAGGTCGTAATCCTGACTGAATGGTTGTAATGACTAATTATGTATGTCTGAGAAGGAAGTTCACATTCTGTTTCAGTGCTTGGCTATTCTTTACTTTTTATTTTCAGTCATCCTTGACTGAACTCTCCACAATAAAGATTGGATTTCCCACAAGAATTGTGGGATGTGTGAATGCCAGAGTTAGATATTAAACTCTGACCTAAGTGAGACCCGTCACCAGCGTAGCGACAACATGTACATTGAATTGCCATGAAGCCGTATCTTCTGTAGAATATTATTGTAAAGTGAAAAAATCGTTCAATAAGTCTCGTATTATATATAGTATATTTATACAGTATATTTTCCTGGTTTTGTCGTGCTACAGGAATACATAGTCTAAGATTTCAAGCAGCCTTATCAGCTTCCCACAAATACCGCTCGATAGACTATTTAAGTCTATCGGAAAGTAAATCTAAAAGGTCTTCCGTAGAGTTTATGGAAAACCGTAGGGCCTGTTGCTAAAAAAATTCTCTGACTCCTTATATGACGTCGGTAAAACATAGTTTCCATAACCTTGAAAAATAAAAGTGTAGAACTTTCGCATGTCGATGTCATTCTGGTAGAGCTTTATCAGCTCCTAGAACACAATGTGCGCAGCTATTTGGGGAACAAATAAGCAAAATTAACGAATTTTCTTCATTGATTCCATAGCATCAACAATTCGCTTGGCAAAAACAAAGATTTCTCTTGAAATGTTGGAAATTGAACTCTGTCCGTTGAGTATTTCACATCAGAAATTCTACAGAGCATTTCTTACATTCATTCAAGCCGGATTGGAACTCAAGTTCAGTTTTATCCCCCGTTTGCGACGTTATTAGAAGGTGAGTTGAATAATACGTAAGACGACTAGTAGCTAGCAAAAGGTGGGCGTAAGGGACTCATTGTACGCCGTTTAAGCTTACCAAATACTTATCAAAATCCCATCCTCTGAGTGCGGCCACTTCCTTGTGTCTAGATTACCTGTTTTCCAGTCATCGTGTCGCGTCGTCTACACTCACTCCCTTCATTGTTTTTTAGTTTGTTAGTCGGCGCTACCGTTAAAAAATTAATAAATTATTGTGCAATATGGATATCCGTATGTCATAAATTTAATATTTTCCACAATAAGCGAATGAACGAAAGTGTGTGGAAATGGTTTATATATACATATGTATGTATGTATGTATATACACATACACATTTATTAATGCTTTGTTTAAAGTCAACAAATATACAAACAAACATACACTGACACGTAAATTCAAACAAGTTGTCATACCATGTCTTACACTCGTACGCTCACACAAACACACACAAAGATAATTGCAAAATGACACTGAGGCCAAACAAATGTAAATTCATACTCTGGACACATACACATTCACATAAACAAACACGTTCATATGCATTGTTGTTGAAACATAAAGGATTCGTTATACAAATACATAGGAACGTATGGATGTATGGATTTGTATAAGCAAGTGGGTGCATGTATGTGTGTTAACATTTATGTTTGTTGTTATAGCCGTTGAAAGGACAATAATATTGACGCCATTTCCCTGTATGAATGTGTAAATTATTGTTTGTTTGTGTGTGCGTGAATGTTTTTGTATGAGTATGAGCACTGTTTTGATTACTGATACTCCTTTAAAGCGAAATTGCATGTGACAAATACCCACTCTTACAGTGGCAAACAAATTTGAGGGTATTTGTGTTAAAAATATAAAGGCCCTGTGAAGTTTTGACTTTGAAATTCCGTGGATGACAAACTCAATACAAGTGTCTAAAGGGAGAGAAAGTTTAATCCATTCTAACACAAATGAGCAGCTGTACGTACGAGAGAGGTTTCTGGGCCCAGGTGCCTAGTGAGGCCATAATAGCACCTATTGGCAAGAGTGATTCTACGCTTGATTTCCAGGCTGACATCATTTTTGTTGGTAACGGCGGACCCAACATAAACAATTTCACTGACTATATCAAAAATATAGTTATCGGCCGCAATCTTGGATTCAATATGACGTATGTCTCGCTACATATCGACAACATATACTTCGTTTCGCCAGATCCATTTTAATAGACTCCTGTTCAGTAGCGCTAAAAGCAGCAGTAACATAGCGCTTGGTACGCCCATTGATGTCAATAAACTGAAAGCAGATTTGATAATTATCCTTCTTTATAGTCAAGCACACCGGTTACGGCCTCATCTCTTCATTACAGATCCTTCAGAGCTGAAATATTTTCAAGATCATACGAAGACTTCAATTGATAAATGTTTGTGGTCTTTTCTAAAGGACTTCCTTGGAGTCACAACGCTCTCAAGCATGCAATAGTTTAGCCCGTTCAAAATCCACGAATGTTTTGATTTTTCCTTCAAACTGCTCTCATTTGAGGATCTTATTCCGTATGAGATGGAAAATAAACACATCAGAGTATAGCTTGTATCTCTTGCCAGAGTTTAAACATCAGAATAATCTCGAGCAATTTCGTTTGCACACAATGGTTACCTTGTCTGGTATTTACAGATTAGCATGTGTCTTATGGAGATCAGCATATTTTTTAAGAAGATATCATCATCCTTTATCATGGCCTTTTTCGAAACAATCACAAGCTCTGGCAATATTTTTCACAGAGCTTGATAGCCATCCAACATAAATTGTGAGCTGAATAGCGAATTTAATTCGCTCCAATAAGTCTCCGCACTTAATCTCAGGAGAGAAGGAACAATTCTGTGACAGGATAATTGTTATGTAAATATCGTATACAATTTCGATATCCACTGTACTCCCAACTAGTTTGCCATGTTACAATGCCACTGTACTTCTACAGAGAAAATCAGAAAATCTAGAGGTGATTACGGTTGAAAATCATTGACACGAAGCTGGCCTACACACTGAAAGTAGTGTGCAAAGTCATATCTTGCGATTATTACATTGTATTGTAATAACATTTTTGTTTTATATAAAACGCTTCTACTTAAACTATTGAACAGCAAGTTCGAATACCAGGTAACCAGTTATAAAGAGACAATGACTGTGTCATTAGTATTAATGATGGTCACTTGTCCACTAGCCACTTTACTAGCTACTAACGGGTTTGGTTTTTCATTTCTTTTGCTTGGAGAAATTGAGACACAAAAAATCTTGATAGAGTTTAAACGCCCTTGTTTACATATGCATTTGTTGCCCGGATTTTAAAGGATTTGTTTGGAGTACTATTAGAACATCGTAGGTGACCCCAGCAGTGAATGGCTCTTAAGATATGATATTTTTAGACCACACACCGTCACACAGAACTTTCGACAGGAGAGCATTCTTTTCTTTCAAATAAGAGCCTCATGGATCTGCACTAAAGTCGTCGTAGTCTAATCTGTAGAAAGTAGGCTTATTAGACGTTAGCCGGTGCTTCAAACTCTAGCTCAGACATCTCCAACAAAACGAAATACTGAAAAAAGATTTCTTCGGCGACTTCCTCTCAGCAGATTTCGATCATAAACTCTGAGGCTAAATAAAAACTGCCATGAAAAGTTTCTCAAAAATTTGTCTATCGAAGTCGGCTTTAAACTGTAGATCCTGCCACTCTTGGATAAAATTGAACACACATAACATGGGTGATATGAGAAACTAGATCGTAATCCAGACTGCAAGGCTCTTGTGATCAATTAAGTATGTTAGTAACTATTCAGAACGTCTCCTGACCTCTGCCCCCAGAGATCATAACACTAACAACAAAGCAAAGCTTCTCATCACTGCATCTGATATGATATGTGTATACAGCCAATGTTGTTTCTAGGCAACGATTGATGGCAACCCTATTATACTAGAAAGTGCAATATTGGAACAGCTGAAAAAACTTAATTAATGAAATTGAAAAATATCAGAGAAAAGAAAGAGAATAATATGGGAGAGATAAGATAATTTGTAAGAGCCTAAGTCTTTAAAGAGGATATGAGAGAATAAATAATAATAAAGACAATTTAATGCTGTTTGGAGTATGGCTTTTTGGCACAGGCACAGGCACATAACATTATGTCTTATATATACAAGATATGATTCGATATCTTCGATCTCTATTGCGGCAACAAGTTGTGCAAAATATTGCCTGGTATTCCCTTTGCACTTAATGAGTTTTCTGGCCATATTTATAACACACTAGAGCTCTAATGAGCTTTACTTTTTTGACAGCATTGCTGTACGGCTGTCAGTAGACTGGGAGATATTATTTCCTGAAGGATACTTGTCATTCGTATCAAGATGGAAAGTAGTCCCCTCCATTTCGGATTCTATTAACTAGGATTTAGTTTCAGAGTGTATTTTTGCTTTGTTTACAGCTGGCAAACAGATTGGAAAAGATTTTAGTTCTTGTCTTCAATGTGGATACAATCCTGTCGTAGTGATTTGTTATCGCTACTATTATGTTATGATTTTTGTTATGTTCCCTGGCCATATTACTAGCGAAAGTTTGTTTCCTTGCTTATCTCGTAAAGGCAATTAAGCGCCGTAGTCTAGTACGTAGTCGTAGAAGTCGCCATAGTCTAGTAGGAAAATATGTTGGCTTATTAGACGTGAGACCATGGTTCAAACCCCTGGTCAGACATCTCGAACAAAACGAAATATGAAAAAATATTTCTTCAGCGACTTCCTCTCAGCAGATTTCTGGCAAAATCTCTGAGAGTAAATAAAATTGTGATGAGTCGACTTTGAAATCTCGATCCCACCACTCATATATAAAATTAACACCCACAACATAAGTGGTGTGAGAAGCTAGGTTGTAATCCTGATTGAAGGGTTGTAATGACCCATTATGTATATGTAATGAAGCGTGAACGTAAGTCGTTTCCACTGAATTTACTACTAGCAGGAGTTGGTGAGGTATATGTATGTAAGCCTACTGATAGTCGATATGAGAAAAATCGTAAAAACAACACAATTTCAGCACACGATATGAGTAACTCCTTAATCAGCTCTGCCTTCTTGTTGACAACGAATTCCAAGCTTGGAAGCCAGTCTCTAAAATGATGACGAAGACGGTGTTGTATATATATGTAACGCTTGTACCCCTCTGTTTGAAGTTGTTATTATACCTGCTGGAATGTGTCTGTATCAGGATTACTTTTCGGTTGGATTTTTAAAATTTTTTTGCTTTCAACATGCCATTCGATATGCGCCCCTCTTTTATTTTGAATTCCATAAATACTCGTATATTTTTTATTAAAATTTTTTCTTTTTTTAAAAATTTATTTTTAATATTTCATTGTATTGTATACATATACATACATACACACACATATGTATGTTTATATATATTTTTTGTATTGTGTTTACAGTTAATAAATAAATTATGATTTAATTTTCACATCATTTATTAAATAACAATAAATATTGCAAATGTATATGTATATGTATCTGTATATGTAGCTGTCTATGAAGATTTATGTTTATATATATGTGTATGTGTGTTTGTGTGTAGAAGAGTGTAACTGTTGACTGCTATGTATGTAAGCGTATATGTATGTATGCGTTGTGTAAAGAATTCATAAAAATTTTTAGTTTTCAATTAAAAAATTCTATACAAAAATATGTTGCCTACCACTAGGGAGCAGTAGCCCTGTTTTTTTTTTTAATTTAAGGCAATACCCTACAGTTGTTTGGTGGTTAATGAGAGCGAAGCAATAGAAGTTATAAGTCGTCGTAGTCTAATAGGTGGTGTGTCGGCTTATTAGACGTAAGGCCATGGTTCAAACCTCGGGTCAGACATATGAAGAGAAAATATGTCTTCGGCGACTTCTCCTCTTAGCAGATTTCTCGATTCTGAGATTAGTTGCAGAAGATTAGCAAAGACTTGAAGGCAAATGATGAATGCAGAGATAAGCGAAGTTGGCTGCATATGATATGAAATAAAATATTTGGCTACAGATAGGATAAAGTGAAATGAACGATCCCACGTTTTTTTTTTCGGGAAGTCTTGGAAAATGAATAAAATAGTGAACAGCTTGCCAAGTCGCTCACATTATTTGCTCAACTAAATTATGAGGTTCAAATGGAAGCGGCTAATTGATTGCGATTGATATATTCAGCATGCTTAGCATAGCGCAACTTTAGTACTGTAACTGAGTTTAAGACAGCAATGTCTTGACCAATCATTCCTAAAGTGCTGACCAATTTTGTGGCCTTAAATTTAAAAGAAACTTTTCCTTACACTCACCAATTAATAACCACTTTAATACCACGAATTAAATTTATCATTCCATAATTATATACCCGTGTATTGATGTTAACAAGTCTCTTGTTCTTATTTACAGGCTGTCATTTACCTGTCAAAATTATTGTATGAATTCCGGGTCACTGAACCACGTACATGTATACGTTCTTATTATGAAGCCAAATACAATTGAGAACGAATACAAAAGGACACACAAACATGCATTTATTTATGATACTCATATATGACATAATTTATGCATTTCCGATTATCTTATGGGCCAGTTGTGGGCCAAAGTGGTTTAATTAAATTGTTTAATAAATTAAAGTGCAGAGCAAAAGAAGTGGGACAATATATTCGTATTTTTTGTTTTTTTAGCGATAGTTTCTCTGTGTACAAGCAAATCAGTTTGTATTTAATCAATCAACAGTGGGGGTGAAAAGTATACGTCTATGTACAGTATACACATATAAATAAATAAATGAAAATACTATAGAGTGGAGTAAAACAACAACTACAATGGTTAATAATAATATGCATTGTCACCATATCATTGACAATAAATCAATAAACGAATGATATTTTTTAAAATGAAAATTATAGACTCGCATAATGAAATAAAGGCAGGACAATGTGTTTGAAAAAAAACGAAGAAGGTAAGGGAATACTTTTTAGCTTTAATAACCAGTGATAAATTTATATTGTAGAAACAATATTGTTGTTGTTGTTGTAATGAAATAAGATTTAAATGATAATATATTGTGCGCATATGAAGGTATGTAATATTGTTTTGTGTAAAACTATTCTGTAACACACTGTACACTTAAGTCCAGCGTTTTGTAGACAGAGGTTAGCTGTCAAAACGGTTGTTAACATGAAACTATTGCATGCGCATACATACATACACAATTTTTCATTACAACCCTTTAATCAGGATTAAAACCTAGCTTCTCACACCACTTATGCAGAGTGTGTCTAGTTTTTTACATGAGTGGCAGGACCTACAGATTAAGTTCGACTCCAAACGAAAGATTTTCGAGAAACTTTTCATGACAATTTCAATGTACTTTCAATGACCTGTACACACGAATTGAAAACCGATCAACGGGGCATATAAGCATCAAACAGGAATATATGTGAAGGTAATACTCCTCTGTATTTGGAAGATTTACACGGGTACAATCTAAGGGGGGATTTTTAAAAGCTATAGGAAAATTTTTCAAAAAAAAACACATAAAATTCAGAAAAATGTATGAAGTCTTTATTTGAATCGATAGTACGGTCCATATAATTTAATGTTTGAAGATATTTCATGCAAATGTTGACTGCGACTGCGCTTAGTCCAATTTTGGCATGCTCTTTCCAACATTTCGGCCGGTATCTCACGAATAAATGCTTCAATGTTGTCTTCCAATGCATCAATTGAAGCGGGCTTGTCTGTAAGGACATGAGCTGTAACATAGCCCCACAAAAAGTAGTCTAAAGGCCTTAAATCGCACGATCTAGGCGGCCAATTGACCGGTCCCGAACTTGAAATAAAATGTTCACCGAACTCGCCTATCAATAAGTCTATTGTTACGCGTGCTGTGTGGCATGTGGCACCGTCTTGTTGAAACCACATGTCATGCAAGTCAAGCTTTTGCATTTTGGGCAAAAAAAGTTTAGTCACAATAGCCCGAATAGCCGCTTCAGTGGGTCGATTAAACTGACCATAAAATGGAAGAAGCGCGTGATGAACTTTCTTAACAGAGCACGCATTTTGATAATAAAATTCAATGATTTGCAAGCGTTCTTCGTTTGTAAGACGATTCCTGATTAAATTATAGACCAAACTGCAGATGTTTGACAGTGAAACAAAACACGAAACGTGCGTGAGCTGTTTAAACCAGTATTGCCAAAAAGATAATAGCTAAAAAATCACCCTTTATTATTAGCTGGACAATGTCAAGAGAACTGTACTGAACTTAGTTGATTCGGTTGACATAAGATTTGACAGTATTACGCACGAGTAAGATTTATTCCCTATTTCAGCTTGATACGCACAGAAGTTCTCAATTTGATTTGTGATAATTCATTCTCCTTATTTCAGAATCTATTTTTAGGGCTTATGGTCAATCCTCTTCTGAAAAAAATGTTTTTATGAGTTTACAGTGCCTTGTCTGACGACCGGTTACTATCCACAGAATAACTAGGACAAGTCTGACACATGGTTACTCATTGAAATTTTCCATTGTTGACCGTTGTTATTTCGATTGTCTTAAACCCACTTAATTTGAGAAGAATCTCCGCATTTTTCCATCTTTGATTATGCCTTATTCCTCACTTCACAGAAAACTTATTTGCTGCTCATTGGCGTGTGCCCAGTTAACTAGGGGTCTAGCACTCTAGTGTTATAGGTTCTAAATTATGTTTTCTTAGACCGTTCTATAATCTTTTTGAAATAATCTCATATGGGTCAAGTGCTTGGATAGAGGCATAATAACTGTCATATAATACTGCTACATAGTGTAGACCCCCTCTTGGAAAATATTCACAAATATAGCAATGAGTTTCTAATACGTCTCTATTCCTGTCATTCTATATGTCCTCGACACATTTTTATACCACAGGATTATGTCTCTAAAAAGAGTATGCAGCCTCTTTCACTGTATTTTCTCAGTCTCATTAAGAGGCGTTTTACAAAATCGTAGAGTTCACTGGTTCTGTTTGAATCGACTTATAGGTTAAGATCCCCTGATGAGTTTTGTGTCTAAGTCGTCTTTCATTATTCTTATTATAGTCTCTCTACCATATTCAAAGAGCTTAAATTCAACAGAACTTCCAGTGTCGATATGGGATAGACTCTCATTACAGTAGTTATACCAACGCCTATGTATTTTAAACAATTCCAACTGAGCCGTTTTCCATCGGTCTTCTCAACAACAATGCTACGTGGGCCACAATTGGCCAGGCCATTATGTTATACAACTAGGTCATCATCTTTGGGATCCATCCCCAAGATTTCCCTACAAACCTTCAGCATATCATTATGGTAAGCTTTTCTTTTCTTAGGCTCTTTTTATGAGCCTTCCAAATCAGTCTTTACTTTACATGGCTATTTTTTACGTTTTTACAATTATAATGACGTTTTTAGTAAAGAATTCTTATTTATTTTTCCCTATCATCTACCCCAAAAGACAACCCATTTGAAGTACAAACTTACATTTGAAAGACCCTATACTTTAATTTGTCATTGTATTTGTTTAATCGTTATGCACATAGCACAACATTAGATGCCATTAAAGAATTAAAATCCTGCAGATACGAAAAGATTTTGTCAGCTTTTGTGAATTTCAAATATTAAAACCCAGAAATAATTTCTAATAATGCACACACTCAAACAATACCACCCATATACAACACCTACAAAGTATAACAGCCTCTATTGAAAGACAATTATTAGAAGATTTTCAATAATACTAATGAATCAAATACATATGAAAATACACAAACCATGGCATCCACAAACACATACATTAAACATGCATGTATGTATTTACGAATATACATATACAGTGAGCGTCAAAAGAAACTGTACAATAAAAAAAATTATACATTAATAAATTACCGTTATTTTTAATTTAAAATTGTTTCATTGCCACCATTTTAAAATTGAAACAAAAAAAATTACAAAAAATTTCGAAATATTTTCAAATTTTTTTCAGGCACTCTCCTTAAGTGGTAAAAGTTGAGTTTGATGATTGTTAGAATTTAATCCATGGTGTACAGTTTCTTTTGACGCTCACTGTATATATGTATATGTATATGTGTGTATCAAAAGTATATGTGTTTCTAATATAAAATCAATTTAGGTGTTGTACAGTGACGCATAGATTCATTAAAATCAAAAATTATTGCAAGTACTCCCACCCCCATTTAGTTGGTCGATCCGTAATGAGTATGTAAAAATAATTTTCATTTTGAATTCACTCTTTTTGAGAGCCTTTCACAAATCATGTAGCTCTCTCTCTCTGTTCGTCTGTCTCTTAGTTTGTCTGTTTATTCATCCTTTTCTATACATTTTATTTCTTCTCGTCTGAATTATTTATGAAACTGGCAAATGAGTGTGAATCCCGATACTGTGGCTGCAACAATTTGGTCTCTTGGCATTGCAAACATTTGGGGGGAGGGAGGAGTGGAAATAATGATGGTGCAAAAGTTCAAAACAGTTTGTAGGCTTTTGGACAAATTCAATAATTAATACTGATCGCCCCCACAGATTAACACGTTAATTTATTGTGATTGTAATTATTATTCCATCTTGGGCCAGAGCTATTGTTGTCTGTATTAAATTAATTTTTTCATTATCATTTAAAAGTTATGTGTGTGAGGGGATGTGTCTATGGCTTTAAGGAATATGAGTTATGACTATTTTTTTAGCCGCTGTTGACCCTTAAGACTTTATGGTCTAGTCCAGGTAGTGTGTTGGCTTATTAGACGTGAGGCCATGGTCAGACATCTTCACCTAAACGAAATCTGAAAAAATATTACTTGGACAACTGCTTCTAAGCATATTTTTGGCAAAAACTCTGAGAGTAAAAAAAAATGCCAAAAGGTTTTATTGTCGTCCGGAGTCGACGTTAAACTGGAAGTACCGCCACACAATGTAAATGGTGTGAGAAGCTAGATTGTAATCCAGACTGATGGATTGTAATGACCTTATATACTATATGTACATATGTATGTATGTATGTCTGTATATTAAGCAGCATTTAGACAAGGTATTGTAAACGCAAAACACAGAATTTCATTAGAATAGGATTTGCCTCAAGCCCTAAAAACCGATTCTGTAATGAGGAGAATGAATCATCACAAATCATAATAAGAACCTGTGCGGCGTTCATGTATGTTAAAAGGAAATAAAGGGATGTGGATCGACTCTACATAGGGAAATTATATCATCTGAATCAATTGCGCGCTGTATAAGTCCCTTGGACTCATCTGGCCAATGTTAGATTGTACCTTTCTACATACATACATACATGGTCATTACAACCCTTTAATCAGGATTACGACCTAGTGGTGTGACCACTTATGTTGTGTGTGTTAATTTTTTACAGAGTGGCAGCACTTACAGTTTTTAATGTCGAGTCCGAAAAAAAGATTTCTGAGAAACTTTTCATGGCAATTTTATTTGCGCTCAGAGTTTTTGCCAGAAATCTGCTGAGAGGAAGTCGCCGAAGTAATATTTTCTCTTCGTATTTTATTTTTTTTGGAAGATGTCTGACCTGGGGTTTGAACCGCGGCCGTACGTATAATACGCCAACACACTTCCTACTAGCCAACGGCGAGTTTATTGTATATCTGTCAAGTACAGGATATTATCTTCATGGATACTCTAGTTGAGGGCTTATATGTATGATTGCTGTGGATCACCGTAAGGTATCAATAGTGATTCGATGCTAAAGTTGCTTATTTTCAAGGCGTTATATGTAGTAGAATAGGGTTCGACGTAGTCAAGCGGGTTGCATATTCTTCAGTAGTAACGTCTTTAAGAAAAAAAATTTCTTTCATTTCATTCGAATAATTTAGCACAGTGTCTCTACCAGGAGCACTGGGTGTAACTAATTGTCTTGAAAACGTCAAATCTATCGCTTGGAGCCTAATTTAGATCATGCCACACTTGGATAAACTTAACATACCGACAATGTGGGAAGTTTGAGAGGATAGGTCATAACTCTGACTAAAGGCTTGCTTTTTCCATCAGTGCATACAGTAGTGGAAATCGAGCAGCATTACTGACATTAGAAACCGACTATAAACGTCCTTCTTTATTTTTTATTATTATTTTTATGTTTAAAAACAGTCTGCATGGAGCAATTTCTCCCATTTATCTTCAAACTATTTGGGCTGAATTTTATTTAAAATCGTACCATCTTAATTGCACAAATAATCTATTGCTATTGCTCTTAGTATTCTTTATCTTATAATTTTAATTATAAGCTAAATATGTAAATAAATAAATAAATCTTTTACAGTTCAAAGTGTATGTAGCATATAACAAAGCAAGCTTTCGTGAGCAATCGATGTTCTTCAGTTTCCACCGAATGATACTTTACTAGTAAAAAATTCAACATTTGCGGAACGTAGAAGATCTTTGATGTCAACACTATATTGTTTGATAAGAAACGACTGATGTTTACCCTACAAAATGCCATAAAAGTTAGTAAAGACAAGAACCATGTTGTATACTTTTTAACTGAAACGAATGCCTCCCCACTCTCACTTGTAGTCATCAAGTTAAAACCACAATATTCCTCTTTTACGCTGCGAACTTATTTAAAATGTCTTCTAAAAATGTTCATTTTGAAATTAAGCGCTCAAATATGATTACACACTCCTCAATGTTAAATAAGCTCCGTAGTTATTAAGGCCATAAATTATTCCTGGCAATTAAATGAATTTAAGCATGAGACTTTATTTTCATTCACGTTCTTCCGTTTCATAAAGTCCAACAAAATAAACCATAATACAGCAGGACCTTAGCACTTGTTTAGAAATTTCGCTAATCTCGCCATCTCTTTGCCTCTAGCCAGCACTCTCTCTCTCTCTCTCTCTCGCTCTCTCTCTTTCATTGTCTGCCTGTTTATCACTCTGTCTACTGATCATAATCAAATGACGCTAAGGTCCATGATGATGGAATATTTACTGAATATGGCTTCATTTATGCTCTTTTGTTTTAAATTTCATGGTTACAGCCAGTGTTTGTGTCTGTGTGTGTGTGTGTTTGTATTTGTTTCATATCCGTTCCAACTCTATTGTACTCTACTCTGACCGTGTACATTGTACAAAACATCCTTAAAATATATGGCCTTTGTGTGTAAATGTATGTTGGAATGTGTTTATTGGCCTCCACCAATACCACTACCGATAACACCACACATAATACAACAAAAATAATTTATGTGGCTGGGGAAATTGGGTACTAAATTAAAATTTAATTACAATGACAGCAAGAAGGACCAATAAACTGTAAACGTGCACTGTGTATGTGTGTGTGTGTCATACAGTTAGCTAGTCGGCCAGCAGTCAGTGAGTTAGTCTCGCCAGTCTTACTTATTCATTCGTTTAGTGGTGCACTCATACGCACAGATGTTCATTTATTGTATTCGTATTCATTTCGACTATAATTTTGCAACCCACGAAATTTATTTGTTTTCCGGTTTCTTTTTTTATTTTTATTAGTTACAGTGCATGGCAGTGAAAATCGTACAGCAAAGATCAATTTCTTTTTTTTTTGGAATTTCATCGAAATACGTTTTTACATTTTGAAATGCTAGCTTTGGAATGCAATAAATAGTTTCGTTTCCCGTAAACATTTTCAAGACTGAAGGCAATTTGTAAAGTTGGAGCCTCAGAAAATCGTACAGCAACGGATGTTCAACTGGATATTGTATACTGAACACTCATGCATATTGGATTTCATTATCTTTCCTTATGGAAGCAAAGAAGAAAAGAAAAATTTTTAGAAGGAAGTAACACTTCTACTATACCCTTCGCAGACACTCACTGGCTTTGCTACGAGCTCAGGATTATGTTAAGGTTAATTGAATGATTCATTGTGGTATTACAAAGGGCCACACTGATCTATATACAGTGGCAAACATAAGTGGTAACATAATATTTACAAAATATTTTAAATCGGATATTTTTGCATATTATGTATGACTTTTACTCGCCAGTCAATTTTTTCTTTTTGTTTTATACAGATGGCAGGTGCTCATAAAAATTTAAAAGATTTCAGATTAGTTTCTTAATAATCAACTGAGAAGCCCTATAACGAAAATGGAGGCTTTCAAAGCAGACAAGCAGTCATTTGCCTGGCTGAGTACTGCATGAACATCAAAATATGTATTTAATGACGTAGTCTAGTAGGTAATGTGTTGGATTATTAGATGGGAGGCCACGGTTCAAACCTCATGTCAGACATCTCGAACAAAACGATACAGGAAAAAATATTTTTTTGGCGACTTTCTCTCAGCGGATTGCAGACAAGAGAGTTAATAAAATTGCCATGAAAAGTTTCTCAAAAATCTGTCGTTTGGAGTCGAACATGATGTGCGAACTTTTATAAAAAAAAATCTGTGCAACATCCTCCACATACGATAGGCCAGTAGCCTATCTAAAGCTATTTCTGCTTACAAAGCCAGCAGCAGCAGTTTGAACAAGAAAACCAGGTCATAAGTGGACTATTGGCATCACAGACATACATACATAATTGATCATTACAACCCTTCAGTCAGGATTACTACCTAGCTTCTCGCACCACTTATGTTGTGTGTATTTTAATTTTATACATACAGTTTAAAGTCTACTCTGGCAAATTTTATTTTACTCTCAGGGTTTTTGCCAGAGAAGTGCTGACAGAAAGCCGCTGCTGAAATATTTTCTCTTTATATTTCGTTTTGTTAGAGATGTCTGACCTGGTGTTCGAATCGTGGCCTCACATCTAATAAGCCAACACACTACCTATGTACATATAAGAATACTATTGCCATCACCAGACAAGCCAAAGACTGTAACCTTCAAGGTAAAAACTGATTTTAAAGCTGCTCAATTAAATCTAATTTGTTGTGAAATTAAAGGTCATGCTTTAGACTAGTCTAGCAGGTAGTTTATTGAAGTAAGGTCACGGTTCAAACCCCAGGTCAGACATCAAATCGAAAATATTAAATAATATTTCTTCGGTGACTTCCTCTCAGCATATTTCTGGCATAAATTCTGAAAGGAAACAAAATTGCCACAAAAAGTTTCACAAAAATCTGTCGTTCGGAGTCGACTTTAATTTGTATGTCCCGCCACTCATGTATTAAATTAACACACACAACATGAGAAGTGGTGTAAGAAGCTAGGTCGTAATCCTGACTGAAAGGGTTGTAATGACCAATTATGTATGTATGCTTTGAACTAGACTGCTTAGCTAAAGAAGGTCACAAAAGAAATAATTTTAAAATTGTACGATTTTCACTGTCACTCACTGTAAATGTTGTGTGTTACCATCGAATGGGTATTAAAATTGACAAATGGAGGCTGTTAAAAACAAAAAAAAAATTTCTTTTTTTTTTTGTTTACAATTTGAAATTTAAATAAAAATAAAATTAATACAACAAAAACAAAACTATATTTATATAAAGGGTCCGCCAAATAACTTTTTTTTTTTGAAAATGCTTTAAAAAAAATACTGAATATTTTCTCAAATTTCTTTTTTTATTTCAAAGTACAATCCTTCCGGTTAATAATGGAAAAAAATTTCATTCAAATGGCTGCCTCGGCTGGCCATGCAGTAGCCTACACGATCGGTCCAATTTTTAAGCACATTATCGATTGTGTGCAGCTGTATTTCACCAATAGCTTCACGAATATTGTCCTTTAAAGCGTCAATTGTTTCTGGCTTGTCGGCGTCACACTTATCTTTGACGGCACCCCACAAATAATTGTCCAACAGTGTCAAATCGCAGCTCCGAGGTGGCCAAACGACATCAGCTCTGCGGCTGATAATGTGATCTTCAAAAACAGGGCGCAAAACATCGAGTGTAGCTTCGGCTGTGTGGCAGGTAGCGCCGTCCTGTTGAAACCAAATGTTGCCAATATTCTCCTCTTCAATTTTTGTGAACAAAAATTTGTTCAACATGGACCGATAACGATCGCCATTGACCGTAACGGCCACTCCTTGCTCATTTTCGAAGAAAAATGGCCCAATTATGCCTCTGGACCAAAATCCGCACCAAACAGTGACTCGTTTTGGGTGCGTCGGCTTTTCAATGTATGCGTGCGGGTTTTCTGTGCCCCAAATGCGACAATTTTGCTTGTTTACATACCCGCCAAAATCACAATGAGCTTCATCTAAAAAGATGATTTTTTTTGCCAAAATCGGCATCTTCTGTAAGTCGATCGCAGGCCCACTTAGTGAAGCAAAAACGCGAATACACAACCACATTCGTTCAGCGGAAGGAGAAAACTAATTATCTGTCAAATCAGACATGAGCTAAGTGTTACCATTCACGAAATAAGCACTAGTTGAAAAAAAAAACGTTAGATGGCATACCCGATACATATGTATATACAATATAATAAATCTTAAACATAAGCCTACAATAACAATAATAATAATTACTATTATTATTATGGTTAAAATAAAAAATAAAAAAATTAAAAAAATTCTTAACTTTTCATATTTAATTTTAAAAACGTAGTTTTTTCTTCTTCCTTCTACGATGACACGGTCTCGATCTCTTGCTATTATATCTGTGGAATAAAAAAAAATGTAAAGATTTTTATAGAATTAGTTTAATGGTCTCAAGTGCTTTTTCATACAAATACGCTTACACCAGCACACACACACAAACACACATGTACGCACTTAAACACTTACTTCCTTACTTACTTACTCACTGAGTTACTTCTCAGCTTTATTATCCATTCTAAATACACTGACACATAAATTTTATAGCGTTTGTTTGTTGTTTGTTATTAGGCTGTGTTTGTTTGCTTGTTTGTTTATAGGTTTGTTAGTGTGTTACAGTGTGGCGTAACTTAAAAGATATTTTTTTTCTTTCTTCCGTTTTTCCCTGTGTTTTTAGTCTCTAAAGAAAACTGTCGGTAATACAATTATTTATGAGTGGTGGTTGGAATATAGTGTATGTTTGTAAATATGTATTTTAAATTCTTGGGAAAATGCAATAGAGAGAGAGACTATTGCAACATCACATTGGGAAGGATACCGGGCATAAGGTATTATTCTATTCGGATGGCTACTGTGTTTTTTTGATTCAAAAAAATTTGTTTACATAACTAACTTTACCTACTTACTTACTTACCTAATTGGTCAGTACAACCCTTTATTCAGGATTAAAAACCTAGCCTCTCTCACCACTTAAGTTGTGTGTGATAATTTTAACCATGAGTGGTAGGACCTACAACTTTAAGTCTGCTCTGAACGATAGATTTTTGAGAAACTTTGCATGGCAATTTTATTTACTCTCAGAGTTTTTGCCAGAAATCTGCTGAGAGAAAGTCGCCGAAGAAATATTTCGTTTTGTTGATGCCGGAGCTGGGGTTTGAACCATGTCATCACGTCTAATAAGCCAACACACTACCTACTAGACTACGGCGACTTCATTACTTACTTACTTAACTTGATTGGTCGTTACAACCCTTAAGGCAGGATGACGACCTCGCTTCTAACACCACTTACATATGTTGCGTGTGTTAATTTTATACATAAGCGACAATCAATTTATACATATGGCGAGACATACAATTTAAAGTCGACTCCGAACGACTAATATTTTTTTGAGAAACTTTCCATGGCAAAATTATTTTTGTCCCAGAGTTTTTGTCCCAAGACTGTTGAGAGGTAGTCGCCGAAGAAATACTTTGTTTTGTTGCTGTCGAATCTGATGCCTAAAAAGTGGTCCTACGCCTAATAAGCCAACACACTACCTACTAGAGTACAATAACTTCAAACTAATGCCGATTCTATATCTAATTGCATGTTGGATCATCAATTTCGCTGCAGAAGCAAACATAACACTATCGAATCAACCCTCGAACTCTTCAGCGATTTTACTAAAGCATTCGATAATGAAGTCAATTAATGAAGTCGCTGTAGTCTAGTAGGTAGCGTGTTGGCATATTAGACGTGAGCCAGGCCAGACGAAACAACTAAACGAAATATGAAAAAAATATTTCTTTGATGACTTCTTCTCAGCATATTTCTGGCAAGAACTCTGGGAGGAAATAAAATTGCCATGAAAAAGTTCCTTTAAAATCAGTCGTTCGAAGTCGACTTTAAACTGAAAGTCCTACCACTTACGGATAAAATTAACACACACAGCTTAAGTGATGTGAGAAACTAGGTCGTAATCGTGACTCAAGGGTTGTAATGACCAATTATGTTTGTATATATGAATACGTGTATGCGTATATTTGGCACGATGACTTAACACTTGAATTGAAGTAAAATCAATAAAAACTTCAATTTGGGCGTCCTTTCCAGCCGATTGCAGTTGGTGTATTTCAGTGTAGCATTTTGGCAATCATTCCGTATTAACTTTATACCTCGAACAAGTCAATAAGTAGGCACATTAACACTTCCACCTTTGACGATAACACTGCCACGAAGCATATTTGCTTTCGTACAGCAGAATTACATTTTCCAGCTAGAAAAGTATTTAAAAACATGGCGCATAAAGGTAAATGAACAAAAATGTACTCACGTGGCGTATACGTAGCTTACAAAGAGAAAGATGCTCCCTAGTTCCTATAAATAGTAAATAAGATGCCTAACAAACGCACATGGGTATACATTTTGATAGGGAACTGTTTTGAGAATTCCAAACAGATGAAAAAATTTAAAAAAATGCAACCAAAAATATTTGAAACATATTGACTTACATGTAGAAAAGCATGTCTAGGCTGTAGAATCCACTTTTGAAATCAATGGGGAATGACCTCAGCTTTAGATATGAAAAAATTTAAAAGTGGCAAAATAACGCCTTAAGGGTGGTAGCAACAGCCCTCTGTGACATTAGGAACTGGAACGTGCATAAGGATTTCGAAATGCCAACAGTTAGAGCTGAGGTTGTAACATGTTTAGCCACGCTTTGGCTGCGCAAATACTGGTGACCTTTGGCGAAAGATATCCTTAGGCAGATAAAGACAATGCTACAATGGGCTACATAGAAACGGGTATAACAAAATGTGCTGTTTGTGCTGTTTGTACTCTGCTGGGAGATGACCTTTTTTGGTTTGCAGGAATAAGAGATTTAAAGCGATTTTAACTACTTTGTTTGTTGTCTATATGGTCTACTGAAACCCATTTATGCTTCATCTTTAAGTCTCACTTTGGTTCCTAACATTCATTCTTAAATTTTGAAACACAAGCATTATTCCCACAGTTTTTTTATTTTCTGTTTTTTTGTCAAGTCAAGCCATACTTGTTAATAAAAACTATGCCGTGAATGTGTAGGTGTTCAAATCTACACATGTATTATCACACTTATCTACTTACTAAGTATATAGCATAATACACATACATGTATACACACACAGCTTGAGTCCATATGGGTTTAAATGGTGTAGAGAATCGTAAACGTAAACGTACAACATTATGCGGCTCAAGAGAAATCAAAGCTTTTACCCATATTCTCTTACGAATAACAACAAAAGAAAAAAAGAAACTACAGATGTATGAAACGTTATGTCGGAATATATTATTGCAAGTGTATAAGTATGTATGTGTGTGTTTGTATAGATGAATGTGATAGTAAAACACTTGCAATCAGTTGATGTTGCATGCATGTGTCTACGTTAAATATGTAGACTTTAAAAGGTGATAATGCAGTAACTTAACAACATAAAATTTACAACAAAAAAAAGTAAAAAAAGGAGCACCTTAACACCTACATTAACACACAGTTACATACATACATACTTACACACATGCATATGAAAGAGAGAGCAAGAGCGAGAGAGAGAAAAAGGAAAACAACTTAAATATCAAGAGTACATACACTGAAGTAATGCCAAGACTAGCTTTACTACTTAACTGTACTACAGCAGCCATTGCTACCACTACTACATATAACCACAAAGTACATGTGCATATGTGTAGGTGATTGGTAGATATAGGTGAGTTGGCTAAATTTAAGAAGAAGAAGAAAAAAACTATAAAAAGATTAAAAAAAACTTGAATTGTAATGTTTCTTAAAACGAATTTGTTACAACCTCAACGGCAACAACAAAAGCAAGACACAATTTCAATTGTTTTGTTTCTAGAAGTACTGGAAAGATTGGCTTTTTCTTAAGAGCATAGAACGCAAATAGATAATGTAATTGCAAAAACAACAACAACAAAAGCAAAATAATGTAGCATGTACCAATTGCTTCTGCAAATAGGCAGGATTACGACCTAGCTTCTCATACCACTTATGTTGTATGCGTTTATTTTATACATGATTGGGGAGTCTGCAGTTTAAAGTCGATTTCAAACGATAGATTTTTCGAGAAACTTTTCTTGGCAATTTTATTTACTTCCGGATTTTTTGCCACACAACTGCTGAGAAGAAGTCGCCGAAGAAATATTTTCTCTTCCTGACACCACACACGTTGTGTGTGTTAATTTTATTCATGAGTGGCGGTACCTACAGTTGAAAGTCGACTCCGAACGACAGATTTTCGGAAAAATTTTCATTACAATTTTATTTACTTCCGGAGTTTTTGCCAGAAAACTGCTGAGAGAAAGGCACCAAAGAAATATTTTCTCTTCAAATTTCGTTTTGTTCGAAATGTCTGAGCTGTAAGTTGAACCGTGGATTCACATTTAATAAGCCAACACACTACTTGCTAGAATACACATACTTACATACATTATTGGTCATTACAACCCTTCAGTCAGGATTACAACCTAGTTTCTCACACCACTTATGTTGTGTGTGTTAATTTTATACATGAGTGGCGGTACCTACAATTTAAAGTCGTCACCGAATGACAGATTTTAGAGAAACTTTATCGTGGGAATTTTTATTAGCTCTGAGAGTTTTTGTCAGAAATCTGCTGAGAGAACTTGCTAGAATACGATGCCTTCAATTCCATTCATTAGTGGCAAAACAGAGTGCCAAGTGAATGAAGAAAATCTATGGAAGTTACAAGAATCCCAGTAAAGTCTTTAGAAGTTGTAATATTTTCAGTATCTTACTATGAACGGACTCAAGTATATTTCTAGCTGCTTTGATATGTACCTTAGTTCTCTGGCTGTAACATAGAATATGCTGCTACGTAGCATTTACTTTCAATTTCAATTCAAGGTCTGAATTTCAAAGGCAGTCATCCTTGAATTTAGGAACCTAAACTGTTTGTAAGTGATACCATCATGTTATAAGTCTCATATATATCGGGTGGGTCACCTATCGTTTTAAATATTAATCTGGCAATACTTAAGTCATTCTATTCTGTCACAAGATTCAGTATATTATCTCCACTGCATGGAATGAATCGATTTACGCTTGAACAACGTTGGAATTTATTGGAAATTTATTTCCAAAACAAAGACTGTTGGTTGGAAATTCCACTAAAACGTCATACAAAATTTGGTCGCAGAGAAGGACCAACACTGTTTATTGCTAAAGTTCGTGAAACTGGTTTCATTGTTGATGAGCTAAGACGTGAGCGTGCTGCGTACAGTGCGTACACACGAAAATATTGAATCTGTCGCAGAGAGTGTGCGTGAGAATCCATCAACATCAACTCGTCATCGTTCTCAAGAATTGAACATTTCAAGCCTCACAAATTTCAATTGGTTGACTACCCGCTTCGCTAGATGGGCAAACGAGAAACCGCATGATGACGACGATTTTGCCAAAAACAAAAAAAATCTTTTAGGATGAAGCTCATTTTTATCTTGTTGGGTACGTTAATAAGCAAAATTGCCGTATTTGGGCCTCAGAAAACCCACACGTGGTCTTACAGAAGCCAATGCACCCATTACGAGTTACTGTTTTATGCGGCTTGTGAAGCGGAGGCATCATTGGCCCATATTTCTTTGAAAATGCGGACGGCGCAACCATTACGGTCAATGGAGACACCTATCGCACCATAATAACCAATTTTTTTGTACCCACTCTTCATGGTATTGATATGAACAATGTTTGGTTACAACAGGATGCTGCAACTTCCCACACAATTCATGCCACAATCGCTTTATTGCGTCAAACGTTTGATGGCCGTTTAATGAGCTGAAATGGGGATGTCAATTGGCCGCTGCAGATGCTGCAATTTGACACTGTTAGACTATTTTCTGTAGAACGCCGTTAAATAAAAGTGTTATCCCGACAAATCAGATACAATTGAGCATTTGGGGGACAACACTCGTAATGCCATTGCCAAGATATGACCCCAAACCCTCGAAAAAGTGCACGAAAATTGTTCCGATCGAATGGGGTACTATGAGACCAGCGAAGGAAGCCATATGAATGAAATGATATTCCATTTCTAAACGGAACAATTTTATTTCACAACAAAACAAATAAATTTGGGACAATTTTAAATCCTTTTTGTTTCATTGCAGTTTTTAAATTGAAACTTTTAAATGGCCCACGCGATATTTAGGCGTGTTCGACGACTGAGGTTTTACGAGTGTTCTATCTGGTTTGGAGATTCATTTGTAATAAACGCCATAATTTTTTAATTAGTTGCTGAAAATCTTGATGAATACATTCACTCTTATCTTTTCTGTAGCTTTAGAAGCTTTAGTAGAGACTATTCCACTCAGACCTCATTTAAGCCTTAACTATCCTACGTAGGACTAGGCTTCATTTAAAGTAATGTTTTGGTCTAAAAATCTAAATTTATTGTATAGATATGTATATTGACTCCAGGTACAATACACATGTACTTGTATTCCAATGTGTATATCCTCGAACATACATATGTATACGTTGTGTGTATGTATGTATATGTGTGTGGGGGTTTTGCTTTTTACTTGTAACAGATCAGAAATGCTGCAGGGAGTTTATTTTGTTGCCTTTGAGTGATTTATTTGCCGTTGAAATTATCTTGTTTTTGTGGTTGATGCATGGCATTCTGTTTTACATTCGCATTCATTCTCTGACTGACTTGACTTGACTGTATTTCTGTGTTCTTTGTTTTTTTCTTTTTTTTGGTTTTTTTTTTTGTTTCTTTTTGGATACAAAATGGATGAGTTTCCAAAGGCTCAACAACATTCGGGGTATTCCAAATGCTTGGCACCAGTAACTTTATTTTCAAATTCTTTTACTGCCACCACCACCACTGCCACTCTGATACTTTATTGTGTTACTGCCACAACTACTAGTATGCACATGTATGTGTGTGAAAATAAAAAAGTTTTCTTTTCTTTTAAAAGAATTGTGTGCTAAAAAGTTAACAAAAAAAAAAACTCCAAAAATCTTTGTTTATTCTCACACTTTTAAGGTGTGTTTTTCAGGTGAATTTCTTCTTTTTCTTTTTTGTATTTTCAAAAGGAAACGGAAATGTAAGTATTATATAGGCTTTAAAGTCGCTTACAGAAGTAGTAGCAGAAGAACAAAAACAAGTAAAGAAAGTAGTTTCAGTAGTAGTTCGGCTCAAGTGTTTGCCAACCAAATAACCCACTTAAACAAGAAAGAAAAAAAAACGTGGAAAAAGTAAACCCAATACCCAGCCAGTGTCTCTAGAAGAACTTCTTGCTTGTTTATCTTAGTCTCTACCTTGTTTCCTTCAATGCTCTGTCAGAGACTTGCTGCCATATTTTTTTATTTCCTTTTTTATATCAATAAAACGATACGAGAGAGCAAGAAAGAACGAAAAAAACGATAAAAACTTGTTAAACAATCAATATTTGTGGCAGGCAATGAAAAGTTGTCGAAAAAATGAAAAGAAAACTGAAGGCATTCAAAAGTTATTGCAAAAGATGCCTTTGATTTCGTTGATTTTTGGTTTGTAATTCGTAGGAACGATTTTATACCTGCCGTCTTCAACTACTGGCAAAAGAAACTTTTATTACATTGGCATGGTATCATCATCATCATTGTCGTCATCGATAGCCCATGTCTTTTAAACAATCGCTTCAAAAGTCGAAGAAGAAGAAATAAAATAAACAAGAATTGTTGAAATGTTTGCAACACTTAAAGCCTCTCTCATGTTAGCCTACTTTATTACTGGAAATCTTTTCTTGTGTTGTAAAATTTGTTGTATTTGCATTGCAATAAAATTTTTTCCTCTTGAAATGCATTTCATTATCGAAAAAACATTTGCACGAGATGGCGAAATATTTAATAAAATACAATAAAAATTATTGTCAATGTATTCTGCAGTATATCCACCACAAGATGGACTTCTCTGGCCCTTGCTGGCCTTGGAATATCTATGCGTAGGTACAATAAAAAGCGCTGCAATGCTGTGGTTTCTGATTACGCTAGTAAAGTTGGTCTTTGGCCCTTTTGTGGTTTAATCGGGCATTAAATCTCTTAAAAGAATGGTGCTCGTCTTGTAGTTTATTTATAAGATTCCCCAAAATCTCCTGAAGGGAAAGGGTAAAGACAGTGGGACTTTGCGCTTTTAAAGGGGTCATTGGTCAAGATTTGGGGGCGTACAACTAGCTAGAATGGGTCGATCGTGGAGCCAATCTTGCCTTACAATGTTCACATTTGATGGACGCCAATGCCAACATAAATGTCACTGTGGTATGATAGACAGAATTAGCAGACAGTCTGCTGTTCTGATCACTATCGCACTGTGTTGCACTCCATCTACGGCATTATTTGCTATACTCAGTTGGGTTCGCTTTGACCTTCGATTCAAGCAGAGTGATGAGCTTGTGAAAGCAATGCGCAATAGAACATCAATCCATTTCAACCATAAACACAGTCAGTACTAGTACATTCGGTCGACTATAGGGTTCTTGAAAGGAGATTTGATTACAGGACTTAAACTATCCTAGTTCCTTTCGAGAACTGCCTGTGATTTCAAAATTCTGTACAGATTAGTTACTGAAATTTATAAGACTATTAAGGGTTCTGATATTAGGCTTTCTATCTGATATTAAACACTTCCTTGTTGTCCACGCGTAAATCATGATCATGTTAAAATTCTCTTAACGGCTAATCTGCCATTAGGTTCTTAACGAACGTCATAGAGAGGTACGTCTGGAAAACATCCATGAATACAGAGGATTTCTCTGCAAAACTTTGGATCATTCAAACGTAACTGCCATATGGATTCCCGGATATAATAAGAAATTTCATTGCTGATGAGCTGGTCAGCTCCAGTACAGGGCTCACTTCGTCATGCTACAAAGCGTAGGTTCCATTGACTCAAATAAACTGGGTTATCTATGGTCGTTCTAGGGGAACGCTCAACTTCACTGCAATATCGTTAGGCTCTGCTGATTTGAAAAGGATAAGTGGAGGACAAATTGTATTTTTCCATAAATTCCATGACTATTAATACAGTTGCGGTTACACACCGTAATCGTTCACACAAGCCACTACAAAATTGATTGTCCGCCTAGCATTCATTCAACATCTGTAGGAGCTGCAGGTCTTACCTCATGTACCTATATGCTGTAGAGGACAAATTGTCTTTTTCCATCTGATTGAGTGGCCATTATTATGGCTATGCACTATTACGGTTCTCACCAGCTTCTGACTGACGTTGGGCTTGGCACTTCTTCAACTATTGAAGAAGCTGTAGGTCTTAGGAAGAGCAAGAGATTATCGTTTTACTCATGTGTTTAGGCTCTGGTCTTGTCTTAAAGAGGCAGAGATACTTGTCTGCTCATTGTCGAACATTTTTAACTAACACATCGTGATACTGTAGCAATTGAAATGGTTTCCTATAAGGAATATCTGATACCCTTGTTGGATATTGATTTGTGATATCATACATACATAATTGGTCATTACAACCCTTCAGTCAGGATTATTGACCTAGTTTCTCACACCACTTATGTTGTGTGTGTTAATTTTATACATAAGTGGCGGGATCTACAGTTTAAAGTCGACTCCGAACGACAGATTTTTTGAGAAACTTTTCATGGCAATTTTATTTACTCTCAGAGTTTTTGCCAGAAATCTGCTGAGAGGAAATCGCCGAAGAAATACTTTTCATATTTTGTTTTGATGTCTGGCCTGGGGCTCGAACCCTGGCTTTACGTCTTATAAGCCAACACACTACCTACTAGACTACGGCGACTTCAATTTGTGATATCATATTAGTCCTAAATTCGGTCTCAGGGAGATGTAATACTTTTAGGGGAAACAGCCACTTAATCTAGAGGAAGTGAAAAACATTCGAAAAACATAAAATTTTTAGAATTTCTTGTTTACGGACTTATCTGCTTTGTCCCGATAACACTTTGATTCTCGATTAGTTCATCCGAGTAGAATTTAATCGATTTATATACAGTGAGTGTCAAAAGAAAGTGTACACTAAGGATAAAATTCTAACGATCGCCAAACTCAACTTTTATCAGTTAAGGAGAGCGTTCGAAAAAATTTGACAATATTTTGAAATTTTTTGTATTTTATTTTTTGTTTTTGTTTCAATTTTAAAAAGCTGACAATGAAACAATTTTAAAATAAAAATAACGGTAATTTATTAATATATATATTTTTTTTTTTTTTTTTGATGTACAGTTTCTTTTGACGCTCACTGTATCTTGCATTTCTCTTATTATACACCACCTTCTAGGCGTTTGGCAGAAGATTTTGTTTCCAGGGCCCAAATCGCGGCACTCGTGATCGAATGAGCATTCGTATCGAGTAAAATTTCGTTTCGTATCGAATGACCTAATTACGGCATTCGATAGCTATCGAATCGAAATTTCCAAACGAATGTAAAAGATTTTTGGTTCTGTGAAAAGAAATTGGGTTCTTGTATTCTGTAAGTGGTAAGAGATTTTGCTTGATTTGAACAGAGATAAATAATTTTGAAATAAAACACAAGTAAAATTAGAGAAAAATATTAAATATATTAATTATAATATTATTTTAATATTTAGAAAATGGATCCATCATTTTTATTTTTCTCAAACTCAATCGTTTTAATTTGTAATTCTACATTTTTAATAGCCATGTTTGCAGCATGTTCTTCTCTTAGTTTAAAAGATTATCCGAATTTAAAATTTTGTGACATTCTTCACTTTCATTTATGTTGAGCGTTAAGAGATCTAATTTTCTTTCAGCTATAGAAATGGTTCTTTGTTTTTTAAGATTTGGAGTTTGTGTTTCTATACTTTTAGGTTCAAATTATCATATTCGCTGTTTTCACCTAAAATACTTTGTAAACCTTTTTCCATATTTCCTCATAGGAACCATCACCGGTATTTTCTTTGATTCATTGTTAAATGAAAGCTTTTTTTTGTGTTATGTTTTTGGTCAGCAAAAACCTTAAAAATTAGTGAACAATTTTTTTATATTATTATCACATCTTTAATAGGTGAACCATTCTTCCCACAATCTTTTAGGTGTTTTTTTTTCCCTGTCCACAATTGGGTAGCAAATTTTTAGCTAAATTGGGATGATCAAACATGTATTGTGCCATAACGTCCTTTTGCTTACCGTTTATTTTGTTAATATTTGTCCCGAAAGGGGAAATTATATTTATATTTACTTTTAGTTAAAAAAAATATTTGCTACTTTCATTTTTGGCAATATTATTATAAATAAAAAAATTTTCTGTTTATTTCATATTAATAAAAAAAAACAAAGCGTGTGCAATTTCGATTGCTCATGTAGTATCGAATGAGATTTCGAGAGATATTACTCGAACGGGTACTCGTTATCGAATGACAAAATCTCAAATTTCGATACACCTGACTCGCTAACGACTGCGGCGATTTCAAATACTAAAATTTCGATCGACTTTATTCGATAACGACTGCGGCGATTTGGCCCCAGGACGCTCATCTGTCTTTAAATAAATACTGCAGATTTTCAGTACAATGTGGTGCTGAAATGCAGTATATGATCATCATTTGCACGGATGATCCTTACTGTGGTAGAAAAAAAAAATGTTTTTGTTACCCTCCTCAAGCAGTCGCCATTTGATACTTATCTTCCTGCACAAGCAATTGATTGCAGGTGATCGTTGCGTATACGTTACTTTCCAATCGTTCTAGGGATACTCTATTAAAATGTGTACGTCTTTGCCGTTGAGGGACCAAAATTTAAATAAAAGAATATTAAACAACGAAACAAATCATACTTATAGGCAAGAGTCTCTCAGCAACGACTATAAAGCCAGGAGACAAGAGACTCTCTGTCACGTTTTCAAAGCCAGGAGACAAGAGACTCCCTGCCACGATTTCAAAGCCAATATGCAAGAGACTCTCAGCAACGACTATACAGCCAGGAGACAAGAGACTCTCTGCCACGATTTCAAATCCAGGAGACAAAAGACTCTTCGCCCCGGTTTCAAAGCCAAGATGCAAGAGACTCTCAGCAACGACTTTTAAGCCTCGATTGACGTCAAATAAGGTCGTGTTTTTTACGAAACTTGCAATTCTAATCATAATGATTAGCATTTGACATTTTTCCCATAAAGAAATTAACATGGGGTAACCAGAATTGGTGTGCTGTGCTCAGTCTTTACAGTGACAAGAGGAGAAGTTTTGATGTACACTTCGTTTATATAAATCGACAACCATTTGTTTCCTTTTCAAATCTTTGCTTCTAATAAAACTTATCAAAATTTCTTTCATTTAACACTTGCCTTTAGAAATCCCATCAAAAAATTATTCCAATGAAAGCATTGCCATTTTCATATGCCTTAAAAGCTGTCGAATGTGAGACTTTTGCAAAATACGAATACGAATGCGAATTACTGTCAGTCTTGTCTGTCTATAGAATTTCCTCTTGTCTTTAGCTTCTACTCCAAAAAGAAAATGAAAAAAAAGAAATGAAAAGAAAAACAAAATCGAAATTGGAGTCAAATAATGTCAATTAAAGGTAAAAACTGATTTTCGCAAAAGTGCAAACCACAAAAGGCTCATAATTCATTGCATACGATGCCATGAATTTACAGAAAACGAAACGAAACAGAAGCAAAACTTTTTAAACCCATCATTATATGCGATAGGAAAGCCTTTTCAAAACACTAAAAGAAGAAGAAGAACAACAACAACATCAGGAAGAAAATCTATGAAACTAAACAAAAAAATCAGCAAAAAAAACTTAGGAATATTGAATGCGTTTTTGCATAAAGATTTTCCCCAAACAGTGTCAGTATCGGCTTCCATGAATCTTTCGTTACGAATTTCCTTTGTTTAGCATCTTGTGTGATAAAGGCAGGCAGTTAGGTAGGTAGAACGGATGAAAGAAAACATTTTCCAATAAACTATAACGTCAACATGTATTCATGTATTCTCACTCTTACTCTTCAATCCATACACACAATAAAATCAAATCATAGCAGCATTTGGCTCTCTTTTCACACGCATATCACCCATACACACACACACATCCATTTTAACAATTGCATTTAAACAGTTTTTGACATTTTCTCATTCCCATTCACATTCTCATTCTCTCTTTTCCTTTCGTTTTTTCGTTTTTTTTTTTTTTCAAAGACAAATTGAAATGTCTGACAGATGTTCGATTTGCATGCGATTGAATCAAAGAATACGAAAATTTCTTTAAAATGCATGTGAAGCCAAAAGAAAATACTGGCACTCATACATCCTCACATCCATATAAAACATATGAGTGACAGAAGGGGCGGGTTAAAGGTAAAAGGATTTTTCCTAAAATATATTACAGATGCACTAGAGCAAGTGACAGTAAGACCAAACGACCAACTGAGGCACTTGTAAAGTGATAAAATAAAAAACGAAAAGCACATATGGGGGGGGCATTATTAAAAAAAACTTAATTTTTAAGTAACAGAAGAACGAAGAGAGATTTAAGCAGGCAGATACTGGTTGGCTGATAGCAAAAGTCCAAAAGAAAGTTCTATAAAGAGAAGCTTTCGAACTTGCGTTGCCGTTGATCCGAACACTTGAAATAATTGTTTGCAATCAAGTTCTATGTGTACTTGCACACTTATTTACTTAATTGATTTTTACAATCTTTTAGCCAGGATTACAACCTAGCTTCTAACACCACTCATGTTGTGTGTGTTAATTTTATTCATCAGTGAAGGGGCTTACACTATAAAGTCGACTTCAAACGACAGATTTTTGAGACCCTTTTCATGGCAATTTTTATTTTACTTTGCCAGAAGACTGCTGAGAGGAAGTTGCTAAAGAAATAGTTTTTTCATGCTTCGTTTTGTTCGAGATGTCATAGCGAGTAGCTCTAGTTTAATAAGCCAACGGCGACTTCTTTATATACCACAGTATATATCAACACTAATCTCAATAGAGAGCTTTTAGGTCCATTAGTTCATTTGATAACCTTTGCAATAGAAGACTAATAAGCCTGAAGGCTATAGTCAAATAACAGCATGAGACAAGTACCAGTTTTGTCTCCCACTGTATTTATTATGTTTATTTTAAAAGCCATCTACTTTTGGTGCTTCTAAAGCCGAGGTGTCTTAGCAGCTAAAGAGATGGCCTAAAACCTGTGCAATTAGAGTTTAAGTCCAAGAAAAAGCAACTTTAAATTTGTTAAACTGGCTCCCCAGTTTCCACAAGATAAGTGATTATGAACCTTAGAGAATTATGAATGAAAATATCTCTGAAATAATATTTCAATTGTCTGAAACCGCTTTCCTCACAAAAACAGGAAGCAAGACTTTTTATTCCTTCTCAAATAATCAATCTTGGAAGTCTCTTGTTCATGTTCCTTAAATTCTTAGTGGGAGTTACAAAAACAACGAACATCATAGAAGGAAACATTCTGCGCCTTACCACTACACCCACCACAGCAGCCAACTGCAATTGCATATTCAAAAATTACATTTTTTCTAATAAACCATAGACGGCAACTCTGTCATTCCAGAAACTTGTACTAGGAATATTCACCTGGTCAATTGGAAAGGCTCGCTTAATAAAACTGAAACAAAATGAAGAAATATAAAACAGATGAGGGGGACATTCTTTTGATTCTGAGACTTTTGACTTTCTCAGTCGCGTTTAATGTCCAATTAATTACAAACCGCATTACATTGTGAATACGTTCTTTAACTATGGATTCCTTTTATAGCAGAAATATATTCTGTTACTAATTTTAAAAACAGATTCCACGCTGTAATAGACAGCAGACAGACGAAATGGATTTAGACCAGGCGAATCTTCCTTTAGAAGTCTGAGAAAGGCGTAGAAATAGTAGAAGCAATACAATTACGGAAGCATTTTTCTATCCCATCAGTTTTTCTTGCTACAGTCGACACAGTCTAATATGACCAGACGTCTTGACCATCGCTGAAGGAAAATTTTGAGTAACATCGACGACAAAGTGAGTGGATAGCATATTGAACCTGAAAATACCACAAGATACGTAGGACAATACAATATTGCAGTCGAAACTATAGAGTATGATATTAAAAGGAAACTCAATTAATTCAAATATTTACAAAGATTTGTTAATCGGTCGGGACTCACAACTAGCACTTCAAAAGATTCGGTTCTCACCAGATGTTTAATACCTGCTGAAATTGACATACAGATCGACGAATTAGTGAATTATCTGTCGGTGTAGTCTAGTAGATAGTGTATTGACTTATTAATCAAGAGCCCCTGGTTCAAAACTAAGATTTCTTAAACAAAAAAATATCTTATCAGCGACTTCCTCTCAGCAGTCATCCGGGAAAAAAAGGATTTCCAAATCTTTCGTTAGGAGTCGACGTTAAGCTGTAAGTCGTCCCACTCATCCACACAAAATGGATGGTGTGAGAAGCTAGGTTGTAATCCTAACTAAAAAGTTGTAATGATTAATTAAGCAATTCCAAATTATCTGGGCATAAGACTTGACTCTAAATAGACTAGTACGAATCAGGTTCAGTATAGAAGGGTAGAACTACGCCACAGTTTAAACAAAAGAAAGGCTTAAAAAGTTTCAGCTACATTTTAAATGGTAACACCTCAAGTACCCATCGTTGTAGAACCATATGCTTTTGCCTCAAATAACAGCAAATTAAGCGACAGAATATTAGGGCATCATGTATACCTGCTTACAGTGCCACAATTTTCCATTTTTTTTCTCCCATTTAGTTTCTACTCCCTTAATGTATTTGTATTTATGCTTGCATTTGATACGACTACTGATGGCGATGATTATGACGATAATGATGAGCACATGATTCCAGTATCAAATAATGCTCATGTTATTTGACTTCAAACAAAAAAACAAAAAACAACGCATTTGAAAGGATGATTCTGCTGCCGTATTCAAGCATAAACGTAAAAATCCTTTTGCTTTTGTCATCGTTTTTTCCCTCTGTTTGCTATTTAAGATTCTCATCCAACTTATTTGCATCTTTAACTCTTTTACCCCTTTTTTTTTGCAGTTCAGTTTTTAAGTTTTTATGTGGAAACGAATTCGTTCTGTTTTTTTTTTTTTTTCTCACCGTATATCAGAAGGAATTTCACTTTAGAAGCGCATTTAAATAATATTTTCCTTGGGTTGTAGTTCCTTTTGTTTTTGGTGTTGGCACTGTTGTTGGTTGGTTGGTTGCTTTACAACAGTTTTTACTTGAACTTCAGTTTTCAAAAGGCAAAAATACTAGAAATGAATTTAAAAAAACAGGGAGCAGGTTCGTATGCTCGCTCATGTGTTTCTTAAAGGAAACAGTGGGGTCAAGAAGAGAGTTTTTCGTAATTAATTTAAATGCACATAAAAATTTTGTTTCAACGATAAGGGAAATGATGAATAGCCTTACTTCGACACCAATTCATTACGTCCACAATCTTTAATGATGGGACCAGCCAAGTTTAAGTTTTGCATTCATTTAAGATATGAAGCTTCTTTTTGGTGTATGCGTCAATTCCCAGGAGACAGCAACTTTGTTGGAAATGAGAGAGCTGGTAGTCCCCTAGTAAGACCTCTATGGATAAGGTATCCGTCACCTCGTTTTTAAACATTTATTGCCCTATGACTGACGTCAAAATGAAAATTTCCATAGGACTGTACAAAACAGATGGAATTCTATCTCCTTGTTTATTAATCCAAGAGCTTTATGAACACAATTTGATTAATGCAAGACTCTAAAACTTTTGAGGACCTCCCATCAATTAATTTACAAAAACCTAGCGATGTATACGTGCCATTGGGCAAACAGTACGTAGGCGCAAAAAATTTTTTTCCTTTTAAAAATCACGGCTTAAGCTGTAAGTAGATTCACTTCTGACTATCACTCAAGTTTTATATGAATATCCAGACCATTTTACACACATACATAACATACATTATTGATCATTACAACCCTTCAGTCGGGATTACAACCTATTTTCTCACACCACTTATGTTGTGTGTTGTAATTTTATACATAAGTGGCAGGTCCTACAGTTTAAAGTCGACTCCGAACAAGAGATATTTGAGAAACTTTTCATGGCAATTTTATTTACTCTCAGAGTTTTTGCCAGAAATCTGCTGGAGATAAGTCGCCGAAAGTAATAATTTTTCGTATTACGTACGCCTAATAATCCAATACACTACTTACTAGGCTACGGCGACTGTTAGAGCAATCAGATAATTATAATACCTTGGTACACTTTTTTTCAGTACATTAATGCAATATGAAAGCGTGAAGTGAACTGATCTTCTCTCCTTTAGAAACAGCTTAAGTAGGTCATAGCCATTTCCTCTTGGCTTTTTATTTGTATAACTTCTCAGCAGATTTCTGGCAAAAACTCTGAGAGTAAATAAAATTGCCATGTAAAGTTTCTCAATAAAATTTGTCGTTCGGAGTCGACTTTAAACTGTAGGTCCCGCCACTCTTGTATAAAATTAACACACACAACATGAGTAGTGTGAGAAGCTAGGACTGAAGGGTGCGGGCTTCTTGGGGACGATTGCTGTAGACTGTCTAATGGTGAAGGTATAGCACTGGCCATTTTATAGTCACCTAGCAGCAACTCGTTTCCTTGCCGTTCGCATCTTGAGATGTCCACAAACACTACTCCCTCTCTTCCAGCTTCCTATAACCCATTTTCCTAAAAAAAAACATGCACAAAGCACTGCATGAGTAGGGGCCATCCCCTGAGTGGTTTCACCAAAAAAAAAAAAAAAATTATGACGAGTGGTCTTAATGTATGTAGTTTGCTTTTAAATGCCTGGCTTATCTTTCACTATGTTGTATTAGTTACTTTTCTTAATTGGTTATTACGATCCTTTAGTCAGGATTGCAACCTTGAACTCATACCACCCAAGTTGTGTGTGTTAATTTTATTGATGAGCAGCGGAACCTCCAATTTAAAGTCGACCCTGAACGACAGATTTTTAAAAAGCTTTTCATGACAATTTTATTTTATTCTCAAAGTTTTTGCCGGAAGAGTTCTGAAATGGAATCGCCAATGAAATATTTCTTTCTAATTCGTTTTATAGATGTCTAAGCTGGGGTTTGAATCACAACCTTACATCTAATAAGCCAACACGTATAGCTATGAGCGTAACCTTTACCAAACATATGATATGGTCTTCTCTACTTTTCTTACACCCCTCGCAGTTAGACTGATTCATAAAGCTTGTTTTCAATCACCTTTTACTTAGCCTAGATCCCCTCCCCCCATTTAAAGGCCTGACACCTAATCTCGTTATCTTTTCGAAAGGTATAGTCCATGCGGCTTTTAAAGCATAGGCGATCAGTCAGTCAACATGTTCAAGTCTTTGATGGACTACGTAGTGGTAATGTTCTGCTAACGTAAACTTCACGAGTTTTCGCTTTACGTTCAAGTTCTTGATGGACTATGAAGTGATACTGTTGCTTCTGCTAATGTAAACTTTACGAGATTCCTCTTTCCGTTCGGATCTTAACAGAGCAGCCCATATTTTTACGCTGTTTAAGACACCGTTTTAAAATTTTCGATTTTTTCTTTGTATTTAAAGCTCTTCTTAAAGTATCCCTCAATAGTACTAAGTATTGCTAAATACACCCAAGAAAATATTGTTAGTAAAATACGCTTTTTTTTACTTGCAAAATAAGGATTTGAAAGGTAAAAAAAATTAAATTCTTCGAATTTTCTTTCTCTAGAGCATATCAGTGCTGTTATGGTCTGCACTTGACTGATTTGTTATAGTTTTCTTAGCCCGTTTTCCACATTTTTTTTTTAGTTGCGTTTTTGCTTGATTCTGTTGATTCTGTTTGGTTAGCAAGAACACACTCCTTAATTGCTCATTGCAACTCAGCTGCAAGCCGGCAAACACTTAACAAACGGCATTTAAAAATTGTTTTCCAAACTGATTTGCTAACCCGACCAACAGCAACCCATTCATTGCCCTATAATGATGGGGTGGGTGGTGGTTGGGTGGACCTTCTATTTGCTTACGAATTAGAAGATTGTGTCATTAGAAAGTTTCTTGCCAGCGCTTAGAAAGAGAACGAATTCAAGTTTCTTTCTTTTTCTTGTTTTTTTCCGTTCTAAAAACAAAATTTCGTATGCAATATTTGCTCTGATTTCAGTAGGATCCTGGTGTGGGTTTTCTGTCGAGGTCGTTTCTGTATGTTGCACTTGCTACAACTGCTGTTCTTTTGTTATTGCTAGCATTGGTGCTGGTACTGCCACTGTTGCAACATGCAGCACAAAAACATTTCATTTCGTTTCATTTCATTTGATTTGATTTTGTCGTTCATTTTTTTCTTTTTTTTTTTTTCTCAAAATCTCTGTGTGTGTATGTGTGTATTGTTAGCGAATATTTAAATGTTGTTTTCTAATGTATTTGTGTTGCAAACAGTTTTCGAATTGTTTTTCTCAAGTATTTGAGAAATTAATTTCGCAGCATCTTTGGCAGCAAGGATAACGATGACATACAAACAAACGTCTCCTCAACTCTCGTACTGTGATGGAGAATATATTGGTTGTCAGGCGAAAAGGCATTCATTGTTGTTAAATGGAAATTTTAAGATTTTCTTTCGTTTTGTTTTCGTATCTCTTGGGGAAAAATAAGTTCACTTATATGAGAAAAACTTATAAGATTTGTTGTTGTTTTTCGTTTTTATGTTCTTTAAATTATTTACTTTTGAAAAACAAAAACAGAAACAAATTTGTTCGTAAAGTTGTTGGAAAGAGTATTTCAATTCTACGTCTGTTTGCTCCAGTTTTCCAATTCGATAGGTTTTTAGTAGAAGATCCTTAACAAATAAGATTATAAGCAGAGTTAAATGAATCAGCATCTGTACCTGACATATTTAAGCCAATTTAGCAATATTTTTTTTTTAATTTCCAGATGGCAACCCTATTATCCTAGAACTTGCTACAGCAGAACAATCACGTGCTTAGCTAGAGTAACAAAAATAGATTAAAGAAATGGAAACAAGGCGGAAATGCTTTGAAGCCATTTGCTTCCAGTGGGGTTAATAGAAAAACAAAAAGCTGAAAGCTGAACCGCGCAACCAAATTGACCACAGCTTCCGGCAAGCCTTTATCAATATGTGGGACTAGGCGTTACTCTAAAGCACGATTCTTCTTCTATTCTCGAATTCTGATTACTAAAGCTATTTTCAGGGACTCTGACTGTTGGCAGTATACATCCTTATTAAGAGTTTTACAACTCAATCTTCATCATTAGTCAGCGTTGGCTTTTGAAATGCTGTTGTTTCTATTCACTAGTGATTTGCGTTTTGAAACAGTACTTATGGGAATATCTGACTCTACCAAAATTATTATAACTATCTGATGACCATTCTGAAACAATTTGAATACCGTCAGTTAATTTCTAGTGCGAATTAGTTCTCATTGCCGCTCTGCAATAGCATAAGCCAGTTACTGAAGATACGATTTGGGCGGACTAAGAAAAAAAAATACTAAACTGTTCCTACTTCTTTTGTATCACTTCAGCTGCGGTTGAATTTCATTCAATTTAATTATGCTTTCTTCCCAACCGTCAGGCATAGGCTCCAATTAGCCAGTGCCAGCAACTACTAATTGCGACTCGACGTCTCACTTGTTACCATATGCGGTAACTATCGGCATTCGGATTCTACAGAATCCAATTGCCCGCTGGTGGGAATTTGCCTTTTTTAAAATAGAAGCTTAGCATGCACTCTTTTAATAGACACTCCACTGAAGGTCAATGAGATCCATTTACGACATTCAGAGCTACATACCTTTGCCTTCCACGCAAATTCATTTTTGTTTTCAGGCGTCATAAGAAGATACAAATGAACAGATTTTCCTAACAGAGAAAAAGCTAAAGTGTAAACACAGATAAATTCTCGTATTTTTAAAAAAATTTTAAAATGTTTGAATTTTATTAAAATTTTTCCTGCACAGAACTGGGAAAAAAAGGAACTTTTTAAGTTATTCGCAATATTTCCGTGCCTCAGAAGCCAAAAGATGAGAAGTTACGCACACGCAGTTATGCAACTGCGCCTCGTTGGTTTGAAGAATTTCACTGAAAGGTTATCTTCTTTCTCTTTGATCAACATATAGCAAAAAATGAATTGTCAGCACTTCAAATCTTATACCAAAATTTTCTGTAAGCACCGCTTATTCATGCCCAATTCCAGGGCAAGTCATTCAATCGATCGGTACGTCGAAGTCATCTGCCATATCTTCAATCTCCAACGCCTAACAACACATCTAACAGCATCTGATTTTATCCCATGCCTTTCTAGGCAGGCAGCTAAATGCTGTAGTGTTTGCCTAGTTGTAATCGGACAAAATCTACTTCCTCCAACGAACGATTACACAGAAAAAAGTGAAACAAATATTTTGCGTTCTTAAGAAATGGATTTTACATATCCTTACTTCGCATATATCTCTATAGAAATCACAATTGCCGCCATTTGTAAAAACTGTGCATCTTTCGATAGTATAACGACTTGTGCACCACTTTTAATATTCAATCCACGATCATGTTATAAAATTTGACTCACATTGGCTTGTCATTGCAACTCTTTAGTCAGGATCACGAATTAGCTTTTCACATCACTGATATTGTATGTATTAATTTTATCCATCATTGGCAGGACATACAGTTTAAAGTCGACTCTGAATGATAGATTTTTGAATAACTTTTCATGGCAATTTTATTTATTCTCAGAGATTTTTGCCAGAAGGCTGCTGAGAGGAAATCGCCGAAAGAAATATTTCCTTCTCATATTTCGTTTTGTTGGAGATGTCTGACCTGGGATTTGAACCGTCATCTCACGTCTAACAAGCCAATACACTACCTACTAGACTACGGCGACTACAATACAGCTCAAGCCAATTCTGGCTTTCATCACTTAATTTTAGTAAAGTTTACAACCTAGCTACTCACACCACTCATGTTATATGTGTTAATTTTATACATGAATGATTTGAGAAACATTTCATGGCAATGGAAGTCTGCTACTGAGAGGAAGTTGCCGAAAGAAATAATTTTTTCATATTTCGTGCGAGATGTCTTAGACAGGTGTTGAACCACTGGCTCTTGTCCAATAAGCCAACACATTACCTACTAGACTACAGCTATTTAAAGTCAATTTTGAAGCAATTTGAAAAAAAATTGTTTAATCAAATTATATAAAAATAGATAGAGGGCTAGCGATTAAAATGTTTTATGATAACGAAAAAAATTTCGAAGTAAATCTAATTCATCTGTCGTATGAGTAATTAGACAACGAACATAATTTAACGAAACTTCAATCCTTAAAAACAGAAAATTCACTTGTCTATTCATTAAGCGTTTATTATGGGTCAATGTGTGTTAAAGGCACTAATATCTGCACAACACCGATTTTCTGATAGGCAAACATTTATTTCTTAAATTATTCAGTTCAAGTATTTTAATTTGAAAATAATAAAACGACATGAGAAGAGTTTAAACGCTTCTTGTTGTTGAGTTTAAAATCATCATCATCATCAACGTCATCATCATACATTTATTGTGTGTAATTGAAATTGAATTGAAATTTTTGGGCAAAAATGATTGTGAAATAAAAATAATTTCACTACGAATACACTACTACGAGCATGTCATACGTACGAGCACACGAATAGGCGAATATTTAACAAATTTTTCAAACGTTATTCATCAGCAGACATGTATGTATGTATGCATGTAGCCCCCCATCCATACATTAATTGATTATCACAGGAAGTTTGGAAAATGCATACTGACTGAGAGCTGTGCATGCAATAAATCCTTTATAATACAAAATTTTGTATGGTAAACATATATACATACCAATGTATGCATGTGTGGGTATGTATGCATGCGTAGGTATATGTATACATGATTGTAGTGATGCATGTTTATGTTAAAGTTATTAAAGATTGTGAGTGTGTGTGCATGTATAAGAGAGAGAGAGAGAGAGAGCAAGTGTGCATATGTATTTATAATCGTGCTTTTAGCGCACTAATTGGAATATTGAAATATTGTTAAAACCATTATTTGTAAAATCAAATATAAATCAGTATTTGAATCTTGGAAATTTTCAATAAATACAGGTGGCTATACACCAAATACACACACATCCACATATGTACATACGATTTCCTATTTGTATAACAATAAACAAATTTTAACAAATAGCCATGGCATGACATGGTTACGGATAGTATAAGTAGCAGCAGCAGGGTGGTTCAAGACAATAATTAATTTGATTTGTATGTTCAGAAGGGATTTCAATTTTGCATTTTAACGAATTGCTTCGAAACAAAACAAAACACAGAATTGTTTAACCTTTGGCCTTTATAGCCTAGAGATTTAGAAATTTAATTGAAACCACTATACGCCGGTTAGGTGTTTATAATTCATATTTAAAAAAGAATTTTTCTAAAATTTATTTCTAAGCTACCTTAATTTTTTGCTTGTGATATTTTTGAGTCTGATATTGTATTCGAAATATCTTTCTTTTTTTCGTTAGAATATTAAAATAAACTTCAACAAGAATTGCATTTCATTGCATTTAGTTTGACAACTGATAACTGTCAACTGCTTTAATAATAAATGTATTGCTGACTGTCTGCTTGGTGTTTGTATTTATTTATGGAAGTTTAACAATATCACCCACATAGCCACCCTCTATCCATCACACAAATGCTTATTAAGCTCACTTATACACATGCATCTCACATACATACACTGAGCGCCATATGTGAGTCAACACCCACTATAATTTTAAATTTTTTTATTATAAAAAATATACTTGTAGCACAACAATAATTGAATTGTTGTTTTTGTTTTAACATTTAATAAGTAATAAATAAACGTTTTTATTTTTGGAAATTTATTCGACTATTCTCATTTACTTTTCTCGCTATCCTAAGAAAATGAATTATTTCAGTGGTGTTTACTCACTTTTGGCGATCAGTGTATATTCAAAGATATTTACGCCAAATAAGGAAGTTTTAAGGTAAATAATGCAAAATTTTCTAATTAAACGAAAAGAGAAACACACACATACATGCGCATACAACTCTTAAGAACTTCACACATATATTGACATACACAATTATACATATATGTATATATGTACGTGTATATGGGCTTTGCAGCCAGGGATAATATTGTTATTAATTATATAGCTCATCTGGGGAATGAATCCCAACATCTTTTTTTACAATGTGAAGTGTTGGACAAACTATTATTTGATATAAAAACAAAATTTAAAAAGCCTCTGAAAAGGTGGGAAAAATACCAATCAATCAATTGAAAGTTGACTTTTTAATTGAAAAACGCATTTTACAGCTCAGTCTTCTTTAGACATTTTATCCATTGTTTTTTCAATTTATTTTATTCCTTCCAGTAAATAAAATATGTCAAGCTCAACAAAACAGATTTTTTTTTAATGCTGGTCGAACGGATTCCATCCCTCTTAATAAAATTACTGGTACAAGATAATGGCGTATGTAAGCTGCTGATTGTTTGAATAATTGCAACGTTATTATCTTTTTTCCTATTTGTGTTCTTTCTTTTAAGTGATCAAGTCCAAATGTATCATGTTTTTAATAACAAATGAAAAGCAAAATAAAATTCCCTTGACAGGCTCTTTCTTGTCTTCCAGACTTGTAATCAAAATTGCTGGAGTGATATCGACAAAATCAAAATTGCAACTGCACGCAAGCAAACGCACTGCAAATAAGTTTTTTTTTATAGAGTATTATTGTCTTACTATCATCACTTATTGTGATCCAATACCAATATAATATGGCCAGATATACTATATCCTCCTTTTACCTCTTCTTTCGATAACCTTCTGACCGCATTCTTTAAACTTATTGTAGCAACCAGCACGCCTGGGAAAGTGTTCAGAAATTTTTAAAATTCCTTGTCAATATACAGAAGCGTGTACACTTACTTACTCAATTTTCAACATAATTGGTCATTACAGCTCTTTAGTCAGCATTACAACCTAGCTTCTCACACCACCCATGTTATGTGTGTTAATTTTATCTGCGACTGATGATGACCTACAGTTTAAAGTCGCCTCCATATGACAGATTTTTGAGAAACTTTTCATTGGCAATTTTATATTACTCCCAGAGTTTTTGCCAGAAGATTGCTGAGAGGAAGTCGCCAAAAAGAACTATTTTTTCATATTTCGTTTTGTTCGAGAGGTTTCATCAGGGATTTGAACCCGGGCCTCACGTCTAATAAAGCCAACATACTACCCGCTAGACTAGGGCGGCAAGAGTAATTTTGTGTAAGAAAATCTAATTAAATCTGTATCTCCTGCTGCTCTATACAGATCACAAAAGTGTCGAAATGCTGCAGCCGGTAATGAAGGCGGTCGCTGTACAATACGTTTGCCTAGTTCAGGCTCTCTCGTCATTATCATTTTCTTGATCGTACGTCTATCTCGACATCGAAACTAATCCTAATTTAATATCAGATTTTATACTCCAAAGCTGAGCTACAAGCTACAATACACTACATACCATACAATATCTTAGCTCTTAAGATGTCTCACCGTAATCGAAGCTATCGGCTTTTATGTACTAAGAAATGGGTTATGTTGGTTTTTAGCATAGACAATCTCGTACCTTTGCCACTAGCACACGCACTTAGTATTTGAAAATGGATTATATTCCTCTTTTTATTACTACTTCTTGTACTGAAACAATCACTAATTCTCCAGTTTAAAAAACAGTACAAAAGTGAAAGTGACAAATTTTACCATATTAGTTTAGGCGTTTGGCTAGCCTTTTAAGATTTTTAATGATATTGCCAACACTGTGTTTTCACCCTTATCATGTCTAAAGCACCAAAAATATATTGTAGAAAAAATGTAATCCGTGGCATAACATTTTGTAGCATTTAAGGTGCATCTCTATAAAGCAGAAGACAAACGATTTCCCATTACAATTGAACTTTTCAGTAAAACATATAGAAAATCACTTCCAAGAACATTAAGATCAAGTTTTTTAACAACATACTTACGTAACTAATGTAAATGGTTATTACAACCCTTTAGCCAGGATTACAACTTACTACGCACCATCTATGTTGTGAGTGTTATTTTATCCATGATTGGCGGGACTTACAGTCGACTCCGAACGACAGATTGTTTTTGAGAAACTTTTCATGGCTATTTTATTTGCTCTCAGAGTTTTTGCCAGAAGATTACTGAGAAGAAGTTGCCCAAGAAATATTTTTTAAACTTTCATTTTGCTTAAGATGGCTGAGCCAGGGGTTGAAACACAGGCTTGTGTCTATTAAAACCTACTAGACTACAGCGACTTCATAACAACAACATTCCGAATACGACAATTCAATAGATATTCAGACAATTTGCTGTTTCTAGACAACAAATAATGATAGGCTTCGACTTAGAACCCACTTCACCTATCAATCAGCTGGTCAGTTGGATAAGCTTAAGAAAAAAGTGGAAACCAAAATAAAAACAGAAGAAGAAAATGGAAACTTAATTGAGAAGTTCAATCTCTTTAAGTTGATCAACGCACTACCAAGACCTACAAATCTTAATAATTGCTTAACCTCTATACACGTATCGTGTGGTCTGAGTCCAGAGAAAAAAATTTCCTATGCCTTGAAATAAAATCATAGACGAATCAACACTTTATTTTAAAACTTCAAATTCAAAATTCTCGTTGGCTTCAATGTATTGAGCATTCATTCGCTGGCTAAATTATTTATAAAAATGCCAAGAAACTGGAATTTGTTTTTCTCAAGATTTTCTTACACTTTGTTTCCGTTTTCTTTCAATTCCGTTTTTTACTTTTTTTTTTTAACTAAAAATGAAATTGAAATTGAAATTGTAACTGAAACTGACAACTATTCACAGCATCAAATAAGTTTAAGCGATGAAGTAAACAAAAAACACACTAACACACAGATGCAGACACACATACGAACGAAGAAATACTTTTGATTTCCGTTTGCCTTTTACAAAGTGTTCATACTTGTATGCATGTGTGTAAGTAACTGTGTGTTTCCTTTCTTTCTGGCATTTAATTTTTTAAGTTGATGCCTTCAAACAGATCTTCTTCTTCTTATTCTTTTAGTTTTTCTTTGCTCTTCTGTGTGTTTTTTTTTTTTTTTGTTTTTTGTTTTGTTTTGTTATTCATTGAAATGGACAAAGTGTTGAATGGGAAAAATCTTAACAAATAACAAATATTCTATCGATTGAATACGTGTTCTTTTTTCTATTTTTCCGTTTAATTTTTCTTCTTTTGTGAATGTTGTTGTTGCTGTTTTTGTTCTTTGTAATACAGAAGAAAGTCAAGTCAATTTAATACAGCATGTCGGTGTAGGTGGACAAGCTAACAGCAGCATTGAATTAGAAAACCCATGCATATGGTGTATATATGTATGTATGAACTGTCAATGCTTCAATAGGGCTTAAGAGGTTAATAAAATTGAAACACTAAAGAGTTAATCAGGGCACAATAGTGTGTTGATTTCTTAAAGATTTTATTTTGAAGGTAAATCTTACTTTTAATTTAAGATACAAAGATGATGTGTCAGTGTAAGCAACATGACCATGATCCCTGTTGAGCAACTGAAGAGCACAGAAACCTAAGATGCTATTGATTCTGGCTTTTCGAATACAGTTCGAAGGTTAGGTTAGGTTAGAGGACATGTACTTGTCAACTGTGACAAGTACAGTACCCGGAGGTCGAATTGGCCCATTGTACAACGTCCTAGCTTTTCACACCACTCGTGTTGTGTGCGTTAATTTTATACATGAGTGGCGGGACCTACAGTTTAACGTCGACTCCGAACGACAGATTTTTAGAGAAGCTTTTCATGGCAATTTTTTACTCTCAGCCAGAAATCCTTTTTGTCAGAAATCTGCTGAGAGGAAGTCGCCGAAGAAATATTTTCATATTTTCGTTTTGATGTCTGACCTGGGATTAGAACTCGGGCCTTTCGTCTAATAAGCCAACACACTACCTACTAGACCACGGCGACTTCTTCTACTACAGTTCGAAAGTAAAGAGAATAAATAGTACCCTGAAAATGAGACACAGGCGATGCATGTCACAGATGCAAGCCATACTACAAACTACAGATATTGATCAACAAATCATCGAAGCCCAACATACATACATACAGGATTACGACCTAGCTTCTCACACCCGCCATGTTCTGTGTGTTAATTTTTATCCATGAGTGGCGGAACATACAGAAACTTTTAATGCCAATTTTATTTTACTTTTAGAGTTTTTGGCAAAAATCTGCCGAGAGGAAGTCGCCAAAGAAATATTTTTTCATTCTTCGTTTTATTGAGGTTTGAATCGTGGCCTCACGTCTAATAAGCCAACACAAACATACAACATCTTAGTCTACGGTGACTATAGTGTAGGTTGATGGCACTTATTTAAAAGAAAATAAAGCTCTCTTGTTGAAAGTTCTGTATGACAGTGTGTGTTCCAAAAATATCATATTTAAAAAGCCATTCGCTGCTAGAGTCATCTATGATATCGTAGTTGTACTGCAAACAAATCCTTCAAAAACCCGGGCAACAACTGCATGTGTAAACAAGGGCGTTTAAACTTTATCAAGATTTTTTGTGTCACAATTTCTCTGAGGAAAAGAAAAAAGTTAGTGGCTAGTGAACGTCCTTAATACTAAGGACACTGATTAACTGGCATTTGCACTTCCTGTTCAATAGTTTAAGTAGAAGCGTTTTATATAAAATAAAAAAGTTATTATAACACAATGTAATATTCACAAGATATGACTTTGCACACTACTTTCAGTGTCTAGGCCAGCTTCGTATCAATAATTTTCAACCGTAATCACCTCCAGATTTTCTATGTAGAAGTACAGTGGCGTTGTAACATGGCAAACTAGTTGAGAGTACAGTGGTTAGGAAAATTGTATAACAATTATTCCAAAAATATATAACAAGTCTTTGGTTTACAGAATTGTGTCTTCTCCGTTAAGAGAGTGGGAGACTTAGTGGAACGAATTAAATTCGCTATTGAATTCATTCTTTCTGATAGCTGGCATGTAAGCGATATGAAAAATGATGCCAGAGCTTGTGATTGTTTCGAAAAAGGCCATATAAAAGAATTCTGGTCTAAAACTATCTGCGAATCGGATCTCTGCAACGTAACCAACGAGGACTCTTGCTCATGAAAATGAGGATGAAACCCGATAGTATCACAAGGATGGCACTTGAATTGAATTTCCAAGGCTAAGTGATTGTGACCGGCCAACGAACAGCTAGAGAGTCAGGTCACTTCAGAAGCTATGGTGGCTGTACAATTATACATGGGGATGCAAGAAAAAAGCATAAGCAACACGAGTAAAATGAAGATGTTTTGTGGAAGCCAGAAAAAGACTCCGTAGTCTAGTAGGTAGTGTGTTTTCTTAATAGAGGTGAGGCCGTGGTTCAAGTCCTGGCTTAGATATCTCCGACAAAACGAAATATGAACACATATTTGTTTGGCGACTTCTCCTCAGCAGATTTCTGGCAAAAAAAATCTCAGAGTAAATAAAATAACTTCTCAAAAATTCTGTCAGTCGACTTTAAATTGTATGTCCCGACAATGACGGATAAAATTAGCACATACAATAATAAGTGGTGTGAGAAGCTAGGTTGTAATCCTTACCAAAAGGTTGTAATGACCAATTAAGTTAAGTAAGTAAGTAAAATATGTTGACAACTTGGCTCCATGTTCCAACATCATGAGCATCTCAAACGGAAAAACTTTGATTAAACGAAACTGAAACAAGGCAAAGAAATTAGAACGGAATAGTGTACCATGCTTGTATGACAACAATCGTTTCTATTAAAATCGTTTAATTGATTTCTGTTCAAACCATTTAACTTTTGTTTCAATCAAAAATTTTGTAAAAAGAATTTCAAAAATTTTATTAAATTTTCCAAATAGAAAAATTATCAATTTGAGAGTGTATTTGTTTGGTTATTTTGATTTGGTTTCTGTGTTCGAATAGTATGGCAAGTATCTTTGCTTGTGTGTGTGACAACTAGGATTTTATGTGATTGTGTGGTTGAAAACCACAAATACACTTAAAAACTTTGCATATCCATGTGTTGTTAAATGTGTTCTGAGTGTATATATGTGTGTGTGTGTAAATCCGGTAAAAAGTTAAAAAATTCTCAAATGTTAGGTATTTAGTAGTTTTTGTTTGTTGTTATTTCTGGTAAGTATAAATAAACAAACGTAATCATACTTACACCATGACAATGACTTGCAACCAGAGTGTCAAATGACCAAAGTAATCAGCAAAGAAAGAGTGCTTCAAATGGTAGAAGTATTAGGAGATCATTGCCTTGGAGTTAAAATTGAATGAATTTGGAAGAAAAATTAACACACAAAGCCTAAAACACCCTGATTAAAAAGGTTGCAGTCAATGAAATTTCATAAGAGAACAGTTATTCCGCACTTGCATTGATATTTTATTGCAATACAGATCGAGATTATGAGCCGTAAGCGGGCCTTTGTAGACGATACTCAATGTCGCACTGCATTCTACGTTTATGGATGTAGTTGGTATTAACAAAATAAAATTTTCTTTTCATATTCTGCAGAGTTGGACTCAAGTTCAAGTTGTTTCTTGAACATAAACCTCACCTACCCTCTTTCGAGGATACTTATCCTCAGCACTTCGAAGTTGAACCGAACTTGAACTACAAACCAAAATGAAAGATTTTGTTGTCTGCGTAATTAGGACTACATACTTAGACCACCTTTACTTTTTTCTGTTAATCAAATAATTAATGTCGCCGTAGTCTAGTAGTAGGTAACGTGTTAGCTTATTAGACGTGAGGCCGTGGTACAAAATCCAGCCCAGACATCTCGAGCAAAACATCTCTTCTGGCAAAAAATCTGAGAGTTAAATATAATTTTCATGACAAATTTCTCAAAAATCTGTTGTTCGATGTCGAATTTAAAACTGTAGGTTCCGCCGCTCATTGATAAAATTAACAAACATTGCATAAATGATATGGAAAGCTAGGTCGTAAAACTTATTAAATGGATTATAATCAGACGTCGGCACCAATATCCCACAGGGGAAAATCATCTTCGGCTTTTTACACACATAGGGCACGAACATCAACAATGTTCGTTGAAATGAGCGTAAAAATGCATTCAGTTGATTGTCAGCTTTCAATGAAGCAGGTTCTCGTCGCTTCTTTTTAAGTTTTTTTTGTATATGAATTATACACCCAAAGAAAAATTTAATTAAAATGTGGAAGAGAAACTGGGAAACAGAATTTTTTGCTTTAAATACATTGAATTGCAGGTACCGGCAATATGTAATGATGCCTCTTGTCCACAAAAACTTGTCCGAAAAATACCAATGGCATCAAAATTTGTTCAAACACTGTTTGAAATAATAATTACTAACAATTTTACTCTGGGTTATACACATGCTTCTCACAAATACACTTACATTTTTATCATGTTCTCTTTGTGCCGACGTCTGGTTATAATGACCAATTAAGTGAATAAGCCTGTGAGTAGATATCTACCATGAAAAAGTTTCGCTAATTCATAGCTCAGATTCGAAGTCAAACTGTACACACTATAGGTGATATGAAATTTGAGGCCGTATTCCCCACTAATGGGTTTAAATTGCCAACAATGTATGTACATATGTGTATATATTTTATATGTGAAATAATGTTGGATTAAGTTGCCCATATCAAGTACCCTGGTAATACCGTTAGTACCTATACCGTCACACTTCTACAACCCCTGGCATACGGTCTTTATGATAATCTCGATTTTCTTGATTTGCTAAGCTGGAAGATAAGCCATAAGAAGCTGCATTGCTTTAAAGCGATACTAAATTTTTTCCCCACAATTTTTGCAATAATTCCGTATTATCCGGCTATACTGTCTAATCATCTGCGCATTTAATATACGCTCAGCAAAATAGTTTATCCACTAGACTGGATAATTCATTGTCTCTTGTATACATATTTTCTAATTAATTAAGTTTCCCTAATTTTTCGTTTTCTTTGTCTAGAATAAATCTTTTAAACTCTAATGTTGCAATATGTGATGCAAAAACAAAAAATAAAAAAATGGAAGAAATACCCCACAAGGCTAATGACATAAAATGTGGCATAAATAGCAAATAAGTTGCACAGTTGCACTGCATGGTGCATATAATAGCGCATATGTACAGTGCGAAATAAAAGTGTTTGGTTTTTCTAATTGTAAATGTGGAAAGTTGATGAATAAATTGATGAAATCAATAGGTTTTGGGTGGGTGACAATTGTCAATGCAGATATTACATATTTCGAAAGGAAATTTTACTCAAAGATCCATTGCCTCAAAGGATGTAAAACTTTTTATTCGAGTTTCTCGAAGGGGAAATCAGCATTTTGAATTTCATTTAAGTTTTTTGGTAGGCCTTTGATATTTTACATCAGCAGTTATGGCTTTGATTCCATTTTTAGTTTTTTCGGCCACATATTACTCATTGTTTCATAAAAACGACTGATTTCATGGCCTCAATTAAATTAAATTTTTTTGCCTGACTTTAAAGTTTAGTTGGTTCGTACTAACTGAACCACAGACTCTCAAATATAAATGTATGATCCTTGATTAGTATACGAACCTACGAAAAATGGTTTTACTTACGTTATATTAAAATCTGTTTACGTCGCTTAAAGTAAATTCCGTTGTGAAACATTAAATATATTGCGAACATGATCTAATGAATCAAATTATACATAACATACATACATAATTGGTAATTACAACCCTTCAGTCAGGATTACAACCTAGCTTCTCACACCACCGATGCTCTGTTTGTTAATTTTATACATGAGTGGCGAGTCCTACAGTTTAAAGTCGATTCCGAGAAACATTTTCATGGCAGATTTTATTTACTCTCAGAGTTTTCGCCAGAAATCTGCATAGAGGTAGTCGCCGAATTAATATTTTCTCTTCATATTTCATTTTGTTGGAGATTTCTGACCTGAGGTTCAAACGAGGTCTCACTTGTAATAAGCCAACACACTACCTACTAGAACCCATATTATGCCGTAAATAAATGATCAGTTCTATTCTCTCCCGTGCGCTAGAAAGAAGCCTTCAAATAGACATAGGGGTACAGGCTTAAATATGAGTGTTATACTCCACGTTCAGTGGAAAGTGGCTTGTATTAATAACAGTTGAACTGAAAAGTTCAAAGACTAACACATCAGTGCTACTACTTGCATTATGGATTTAATTATTTTTAGTTAAACGTGGACTTTTAAAAGACACGTATAAAAATTTTACGGCGGTTGGACTATTAGTTTGTTTTTTTTATTATAGCCCTTCGGTGAAATAAAAATCAAAGCTTGGCTTGCTAAATATCATTCGGAGTTTGAACAGGAACATCAACCATTAAGAGAAGATTTCCTAAGTTTAATTAAACGTGGCGAAATGAGTACTAAAGACGATGCACAGAATGGACACCTCAACGACGTTGTTACCGATAAAAATAGCAAAAAGTCCACGTAATAATTTTGAAGTTAATAGAGAGAGCAGAGGCTCTAACTAAATAAAAAGGGGCTTGTTGAACATATCCTGCATATTCAAAGGGTCACTACGCAAGGTCCAAACCCATTAGAAACAATAACAAATTTATGATTCTGTACAATACTTGAAACAGTTTTACTATACATACACACATAATTGGTCATTACAACCCTTCAGTCAGGACCTAGCTTCTCACACCACTTATGTTGTTTGCGTTAATTTTATACATGAGTGGCGGGACCTACAATTTAAAGTCGACTCCGAACGACAGATTTCTGAGAAGCTTTTCATGGCAATTTTATTTACTCTCAGAGTTTTTGCCAGAAATCTGCTGAGAGGAAGTCGCCGAAGAAATAATTTCATATTTTCGTTTTGATGTCTGACCTGGGATTTGAACTCGGGCCTTACATCTAATAAGCCAACACATTACCTACTAGGCTACGGCGACTTCACAGTTTTACTATAAAAAATCCAAATTTATATATCGATTTGTAACAATGGATGAAGCCATAATTTCCCACCAGAATCAAAACTATCGTCATTTGAGTGGATTATACGTGATTATACCAACTCCTTCATAAAGAGGCGACTAATGGCTTCGAGGGATATTACATCAATATTTTGAGTTACCCAAGGTATAAAATGCACGCTCATTACACAATGTTATTGGATTGCCTTTTCCTGTGTTTGCCTACGAACTTTTCAACTCAACTATTAGTAAGCAGATGAAATGACTCTTTAAAAATAATATGAGGCCAGTGAAGATTTCATGCACAAAATGTCAAGAACTTCTGATTAATTTTCCAAATATTATTACTGATGACATTTCATTAAAATCGCCCTTATGAGTCAACATAGGTTTTCAGTACAATTAGAACTGATCCTGATCCTTTCCACACGACCTCCTTCGATATTGGTTTGTGGATCAAAAATCATTGAGTAATTCACAGTAACACTTCAAGTCCAAATAACCAATCTACTGACATCTGCCATTCTGCTATTTCATTGCCCCTAACTGTTATGCTCGGGAAATCTCACGTTACAAACTGATTTCAACAATTTTTTCGTGCGATGCATTTTTCTCATTTTGGTTTGTTTCCAAATCATGGTTGAATCTGCACACACACATTGCCATCACCAACTTTAATGCCAAGTTTTAGTGCATATAAGCAACAACAAAAAACATGTGAATTTGAAAATAAAGTTAAGAAACGACACGAGAAGGAGAGAAGGAGCAGCAGAGAAGAGATTGGGTGTTGATGATTGCTGGCCAACTGTCACTTTTGATATGACGATGTGATGTGATTTTTAGCTTTTTCAAATACGTTTTCCGAAACTCGAAACTAACAAAACTAACAATAGCAACAAGAACAACAACAAAAACGATAACGATAACCAGCAGAAAAACAAATGCCAGCGAAACTACAGATTTGAAAATGAGAGGCGAAATAGAACGCAAGGCATTGCAAGAGAACTAAAAAGAATTCAAGGCATTTAAAGCAACGAAACTCTTTCTTCACTTCCTTTATGGGATTGCCTGGCCTGATGCGGTAGTTAGGTTTGGGAACACAAAAAACATGTTGCACACTGGCGTATAGACGACTGTCGTTGGTTGCCATGGCTGGCCATGTGAGATGAGTTGCACGAATGTGTACTTAGTGGCAGTTTTCGATGCCGTTATTATGCTGTTGTTGCCTTGCCTGGCTTTGCTTTTTACAATTGGCAAAACGGAAATGCATTTTTCCAGTCACGTCCTTAAATGTCCAGACGCGGGCAAACATTTTCAATACATTCTACTGCTCTATCTACTGCTTCTTCATCTTCCACTTTTCCTAGGCTATGGCTGCTATTGTTGTTTTTCATCAGTGTTTCGTTATTTATTAGAATCTTGGCTGTTCATTTCCACTTTTCTAAGAGAGCAGCCTGCAAATACAGCAACAAAACAAAACAAAACAAAAAGTGAACTTAAGACAACGGAAGTGCGTGGGTTTGTATTTTCTTGCTGTTCACGCACAACAATTTTGTAAAATTATTATTATTTTCCCCTTTTATTCTGGTAATAATTTTTTTCTGTCGCTCTCCTCTTCTTCTGTAGCAATGAAAGAAAGAACGAGAAATGTTTTTATGCTGGTATTTATTACTGTTTTATGGAACTTCAAATAATAAGTGCAATAATGCACTTTACGTTTCTACTCAATGCTATTGTCCTGTTGTAGATGAAATGAAATCGGAATGAACCATAAAACTGGAAATAAAAATAATGTCTTCAAAGTATATTTCAAACAATTGTCAGAGAAGTGATAAAATAAAGAATTCTTTTAAAGGAAAATGAATTGATTTATTAAATATTTCTTAAAGATTGAATTTTTTCTCATGTTAAGTAATGAAATTCTTAAATTTTTAAATGGAATTGCAAATTCCAGCTTTTTTAGATTTTCGAAATTAAATTCGAATTTTCGAAAATGAGTTAAAAAGCAAAAGTAAAAACCAAGATTTTAAAATCTTAAAAATTATATCCTCGTTTCGTAATAAAATTCTTAAATTTTATCAGTTTGACTAAGATTTTTTCTGTTTCCCTAAGCCAGGCGTAATAAATGGATGGAAAATATAGGCAGAAGTGACGGGCAACTCGAGAAGATGGAATAGAAAACTTGGACCACATTTGGCTCAGTGTGAAACCACAGTGGTCAATTTATTCCTATCCTGGAACCGTTCACAACTTACTTACTTATGTACTAACTTCACAACCTTCACTTACAACCCTCTAGGCAGGATTCTCGCTTCTCCCACCGCTCATATTGTGTCTGGTATTTTATCCATGATTGACGGGACCAACAGTTTAAAGCCGACTCCGAACTACAGATTGTTTGAAAAACTTGGACCATATTTGGCTCAATGTGAGACCACAGTGGTCAATTTATTCCTATCCTGGAACCGTTCACAACTTACTTACTTACGTACTAACTTCACAACCTTCACTTACAACCCTCTAGGCAGGATTCTCGCTTCTCCCTCCGCTCATATTGTGTCTGGTATTTTATCCATGACTGACGGGACCAACAGTTTAAAGCCAGTTTAAAACCATTCTCAACTATTCTCGACAAATCATTTCTACAGCATCATAAAAACCAACATGATTCTCCTTTCTCCTTCACCGGCATTAAGTTGGACATTTACCCAATAGGTAATGAAAGTTTTTCTCGTTTCTGCAACTTCTGCAATAGTTTTAGCCGATATGGCATAAACCAATGTGTTCGCATGAGTGGCCATAATGCAATGCCCAGTAATGACTCCATTCACCATGACTCCAGCCAACATGACTCCAGCCACCATGACTCCAGCCACCATGACTCCAGCCACCATAACTCCAGCAACCATGACTCCAGTCACCATACATGTTCGTTTGAGCAGATTTTCCGTACGTTCTAGTCATAGTCTGGATAGTCTTGGCCAGATTTGTTGCTCGGTCTTACCCGCCCCTGAAGCAACATTGACAGCATCCATTACTGCATTGTCGCAGATTTTCAAAAGGGTTCCCTATGCAGAAAGCTCACCATGGAGTTTAATGGTTATGTCACTTCTGGCCAGTTAATGCACTCTGCAGTTTTAAGAATGTACACTCTGCCTGAGTAACCATATGATAAGATAAGACAAACACGAACCCCATAAGAGGTTGTTTGAATCTAGTAGTCTGACAGACGAGGAGCAACTAAAAAAAGTTCCTCCGAACGACATTAGTAGACTGTAGATACCGCCACTCAGGGATGAGGTTAACACATACAACATGAGTAGTGTGAGAAGTTAGGCTGATATCCTAACTAAAGGGTTTCCATAGCCTAAGAGTATGTGCATGTAGCACTTGTTGCCTTAGCAAAAGACATTTTTGCGCCTAGTAATCCCTAGTAATTTACATCAACTGTAACTACTGTTCCCTTAAAAATTAAAAAAAAAAATCTTAATTACACTTTTTAGTTCAATTTATTAAAATTTCTTTCACTTGCTTTCCATATTTAATTGCTAAATGTGAACACAATAACAATTTCACATTTTAACTGTGATTGTGATTTTAAAGTCTCTCCAATTCTCGATCGAATTTAAAATACTGCATGGCTGCCTCACGCCTGCATGGACTAACTGACACATTAAATTCCAGCGTTATTTCCAAACATAATCCTGTTTGTGAGTGGCGTAACTGTAAACCGTAACGTTGCCAACTGTGTTTAGCTGGTAAAAAACACGATGCCATAGTGACAATAAACTTTGACACTCGCAACATTTCAGAGGAGGGCATAAGACTTAAACATAAGCCGGTATTTGATTGTAATTGTTGGGTAGTCTTGAGTAGAAACCAATGAGTGATATTCGGTGTTAAACAGTTGCACATTTGCAATGAAGATGCAAAAGCTGTGTTGTAATGAAGACAAAGATTTTCAGAAACAAAGGCAGAAGAGGATAAAATCCCATTGGCTGTATAGTTGTCATAGGGTCTGAAAAGGAAATGAAAGGAAATGAAATGGATTGGTGAGTTGAATATGTACATATGTATATATGAAAGTCATAATTAATTACCTTAATTCCGGATAGATATGCTGTAAATACCAATCAAATGTGTGGCAATTCAAAGACTCTTTAAACAATTTGTCTTCCGCATGAGTGTTATTAATGAAAATTTCTCGAGCCTCTGGCCGCAAATTATAGAAAATGTATTTGTAATGCTCTAGCCAGGTTTCAGCAATAATTTTCGAATTTCTATTTAAAAATGAAATGAACAAAAAAAAAAAAGTGGGCAACAACAAATAGGAAATTGAAAATAAAATCATGAATAGCAAGAGAGAAAGAGAAAGAGAGAGAGAGGATGAATGATGAATAAAAATGATGAGAAAAGCTTTTATGAATGTTGTTATGAATAAACAAAATGGGAAAAAAAATTGTTGGAAATAAAAACAAAACCACATACCTTAAGTAATTTTTTTGGCCATCATTGTTGGGAAATTGAAAAACATGCTCTTTGCGAAATATATGGCCCACACGGCTGCAGGGTACAATATTTATTTCGCCTTTGTCGCCACCGCATAACCACAATTTTAACGAAAATTCCAATGATTCACCACCCCAGATCTGCAAATAAAAAAAAAAAAACAAGAGAAAACAGTAGAGCCCAATCCATCCATCAAGCAGCCAACAAACCAACCAACACCGCCAGCTATCAAACCAAATTAGAAAATACGTTGCAAATAAATATGAAAATTAAACGAATCCTTAATACAAATTCAACTACAAATACAAACGAACGATACAATTTTATTGAATGGCCCATCCATACAGCATTCAACATTTCCTCTTTGATAAGTACCCAACCACCATCACCGTTCACCCATCACCGTCCACACAGACATAGTCACCATGAATGTGCAGGTGAGAGAGAGAGAGCGACAGAGTGAGTTGAGTTAAGTTCTTGATGTGGTTTTTTTTGTTTATGAATGTTTTTAAATTTTTTCAAAAATTTTTGTTCAAATTCTACTCTCTCTTCTCGGCCTAAGTGAAGTTGGCAGTAGTGGCAGTGGGTAGGGGAGCATACAGATAGTGGGTTAAAAAGAATTTTTTTTTTCTAAGTGCAATGCAAACATAAATCCCATCATCAAAAACTAACCAATTCAATAGTTAGAAAAGAATTTTTTTTTTTTGCGTCACAGCCTAAATATTCGCCAATAGAAATATCGAATAAAAAAAGAAAATGTTATATTTTATGGATTCAGTTTTTTTTCTGTTTCTTTTTCCTAATAAAAGTGGTTAGAAAAAAAGTAACAACAAAATAAATATGATTGTATACATATATAGAGGACAGTAGGTTAGTTTAGTTGCCGTAATACTTCTTTATTCTAGACACCTTCCACAGGATAATTACTCAACAGTTGTAGCGACTGAAACTTTTTTCTCCATCAACACACTTTCGCAAGCAACGTGCGAATTTCTTAGATCGTTACATACAAGGCTTAACTAGTTCGAGGACAATGCTATCGTGAACAGATGCCATAGTAATCTGAACGTGTGATCTCTTGTACAACCCTCAGGCAATAAAGGATAATCCCTATAATTTTTAATGCAAGTCTATTAGCCAGATAAACATTAGAATGCTGCTCGTTGTTAGCAAGGACCAGCATTTGATATGCACCCAAAGGCTCATAGGTTACAAGTATGTCCTCCGATGATTCATTTACATCAGACGTATTTTAGGTGTATAGTGCTGACCTGTCAAAAGACTATTTGTTAACCACAGCTTATTTGTGGATAGTTTGATGAATCAGTTAAATCTCCTCTTAATGTAATTTCCCAATAAAAGTTTTGATTTCATCAAATTCATCTGGTTTGAGTAGAAGTCTTTGTCGCTCTTTATTTTGCCTTTTACACTTGCCTTTTAGTATATACACGTTCGTATATAATTGGTCATTACATACACTTCAGTTAGGATTACAACCTAGCTTCTTATACCAATTATGCTGTGTTTTCACAGATCGTTGTTAACTTATAATTAATTTAGTGGACACGATACTTTTCTTCTCAGCTATTGATTAAAATTTCGACCTTTGAGATAACACTCTCGGGCATTTCTAAAGAAATGTGTTTCATGAATTCATTTCCACTGCAACATAGAGAAGAGAACTTCTTTGTAAGCAACACACCCCCCCCCCCCCAAAATAGACTAAGTAACTCCATTATATTCTAGCTGGAAGTACGTTAGGTTTGAAGTTAACTTTTACGCATCTTATTTTTAGCACTTTTCATCACATTCCATCTTATGAAGTTTAATTATAGGGTTTGATGTCTCCAAGTACAAACATATATGCATACATACGAGTACATACAAAACGGGGCATTATAACCAGCTAGGTAGGATTACAACCTAGTTTCTCACACCACTTATGTGGTGTGTGTTAGTTTTATACATGAGTGGCGGAGCCTACAGTTTAAAGTCGATTCCGAACAACAGGTTTTTTGAGAAACTTTTTCATGGCATATTTCTTTTCTCTTCACATTTCGTTTTGTTCGAAATGTGTGACCTGGGGTTTGAACCGAGGCCTCGTGTCTAATAAGTTAACACACTACCTAGTAGACTACGGCGAGTTTAATTCAGGATTATGAACTAGCTGCCTTAGCCTGTTATTATCCGACTCTCAACCAGCAAAGATGGAATAGATACACTTGGACCGTATTTGGCTTATTGTGAGACCTAAGTGGTCTATTTACTGCTATCCTGAAACCATTCACAACTTACTTACTTACGTACTTACTTAATTGGTCATTAGAACTCTTTAGGCAGGATTACAAATCTAGCTTCTCACACCACCCATGTTACATGTGTTAATTTTATTTCTAAGAGACGGCACCAACAGCTTAAAGTCGTCTCCGAATGGCAGATTTTTGAGAAACTTCTCTTGGTAATTTTATTTTACCCTCAGAGTATTTGCCAGAACTCTGCTGAGAGAAAGTTGCCGAGGAAATATTTTTCTACATTTCGTTTTGTGCAAAATGTTTGACCCTGAGCATGATCTCAAGTCTAATAAGCAAACATATTACCTGCTATACTACGTGCACTTCAGAAGAGCCAGAGGACTGATTGCTTTACTTTATTGGCCCCAACAATTAAGAACAAGCATCTCACTTGAATTGCCTTGAATTGCGTGTGTTTATTTCAGTTTAACATCGAATCTGCAAGGATACTGCTAAGGGGTATAGATTGTCGATTGTTTTCGTATTACATTTTTCGAGATATCACAGCTAAAATTTTAACAGATGAATTCTCATCTAGAACAGCCACAGAAAGTCACAACTCTTCCCCCTATAATTACCCAACATAAGTTGAGATTGTCTTAAGCCCCTCTGGTTTGAGAAGAGTTTCTAAATGTCTTCAACTTTTCTTTTTTCGTGTATATCTTTCCAAACTTCTCTTCCTATACCACAGAAATATTTTGGCTTCATCACTGCTGTAAAAGGCTTTTACGCCTGCATTCTGCTTCTATTATTTCTTGCTTATTGCCCTCGACGTCTACGGACATCGGATGCAGCAGAGGGTGACAGTATCTAGCTGATATAGCTTTCCAACCCTCTGGTCTGCGATGAGTTTCTAAGTGTCTTTAACTTCCCTTTCTCCTTGTATATCTTTTTGCAAACTTCTCTTCCTATACCACAAAAATACTTGCAATGAAAGCCAGAATTCTGCCTACCTAGTTACTTGCTTATTGCCCTGAAAACCTAATGTCATAGGATACAGCAATGGGTGACAGTGTCAAGCTGATTTAGTTTGCCCAGGCACTCTCTTACTATTATCCAGCCAATCTCAAATAGGCTGCGTGCACTTATGGGAGCCTGATTTTTACTCGAATTAAGCATATATTTCTGTGGCGTAAACTTACGCTTAGAAAATACATTTGGAAATACCAAAATCAATCTCGCTTCCGTTGCAATATTCGTTGTTGATCCATTCGTATTCGTACAGGATAGTTCCTATCTTAAAAAAGTATGTAGTTATTAAATTGCTTAATCTGGAACTGCTCCAGGTTATCTAAATCCAGTACCAAGAAACCATAGATCTCTCCGTAGCTATTCAGTCTGCATAGCTGCTTTCTAATTCAGTGTTGAATAGTGTTTCAAAAATATAAATTTCTACCACAGTTTAACGTCTACAACATCTATGATTAGACCATTAAGTACTTCCCACACTATTCTCTCATTTTACGACCACTGTAGCTGATAAATTGTTAAAAAGTTACGTTCGCAAAAAGACATAAAAAAACGGAAAATTTTGTAACGTAACGTGTTTGTTAAAATAACAGAAAATTTTTTTCTTTTTTTTTTTCTTTTTGGTAGGATAACAAGTAGTTTTCAATGAAAACCAAATAAAACGAATTCAAAACAAAAAAAAAAAAAGAATTGAAATATAGAAACGATTTTTAAAAAATAAAAAAAAAGAATTTGGAGAAAAGCATAAGCATTAGAGGGAGTGTATGGGTTGTTTACTAAACATTTACGTACCTCCAGACGAGTGTTAAAAGCTTTCAATTTAAAAAACCAATTTCGTGAAATCAAAAATACGCCACCCGCAAAGGTAGGAGATCTGAAAACAAAATGAGAAAAAAAACGAGATAAGGAAACACACACACTCACACACACAAAATCATTCGAATATATTATTCTGCAGGCGAAAATTGTAATGAAAATACAAATGTAATCAAATTAAACGATTTACCTAAACGGTACAATAGGATCCACGGCTTTAAATCGTGGTATCCAATGGAAATGTAAATTCCAATCGAAACCACCGCGTATAAACTCCGAGGTGGACTTGTATTTTTTAGTTTGTGCATCAATATTATCCAGTACGGGACTTACAGCCATTAACGGATTATTGGCCTCTGCTATGGTGCTTAATAAAGGCTCCAACCATTGTTCATTAACCTCACAATGGCTATCCATAAACATGATATAATCTCCCGTTGCCAACATGGCACCCAAATTTCTTGATTTTATCACACCCAAACGTTGTGGATTACGTATGCCTTTAATCAGATCAAAGGGTCCAAAATAAAATCTCACATTTTGTAGCATTAAATCTGGAATAATGGTAGAGGATTTTTTTAAATAACTCCTTGAAGTAGTAGATCCAGCATATTTAAATTACCATCTTCACTGCTGCAATCATCGATTATGATTATTTCTTGTAAATATTTCAAGGGAGTCCTTTTCAATATGGACTTGATGGTCACGTACAATATCGATTGGGATTCATTGTGGTACGTTATAATAATCGATACTTTGGCATTTGTGGCAGCTAAATTAGGAAATTCTCGTGGACATCTAGGAGAGAGAGACAGAAGCAGAAGATTATTAATTTCTTCAAGACGTGTGTAAAAACTTTAATGGGAACCTCACTCAAAAACACAATTAAGCGATGGTTCCGTCGGCAACACCATCATCAACAGTAATGTGTGAGAATGTATGAGATTTAGCTCCGCAGTATTGCGTCAAAGACTGTGCATGAAGACTATCACAGTCGAAGGAATAATAAAGTAAGTTTACGCAAACATAAATCCCTTCTGACCAACCTGATGCAGTTCAAGATTAAACAATTTCGAAACTACATACTCTCTTAACAAGGGAACCATCCTGTAGTATACGAATCAATATAAAATCAACCACGAATATTGCAACGGAAGCGAGATTAATTGGTATTTCCAAATGTATTTTCTAAGCGTAAGTTTACGCCACAGAAATATGTGCTTAATTCGACTGAAGGGCATGCTGCCATACGTGCACACGGATTATTTAAGATTGACTCGATAATAGTAAGAGACTGTCTGGTCTAGTTAAATTAGCTAGATAGGGCCATGCTGTATCCTACGGCATTAGGTATTTATCGCAATAGGCAATAAATATGGGAAGCGGAATGCAGGTAATGGCAGCAGTGATGAGACCAGAATATTTCTGTGGTATAGGAAGATATGTATACACGGAGAAAGTGTAGGTAAAGACACCCAGAATATCTTCACAAACCAAAGGGGCTTGAAATAATTTAAACTTATGCTGGGTAATTATAGGGGGAAAACGAATAGTGATTTCCACCTTTTAGACGAGAGCTCATTTGTTAAAATTTTAGCTCTGACGTCTTAAAAAGCGAAACACGATAACAATATTTATTTCAGCAATCTATCCGCATCCGCAATCTCCTAGCAGGGTCGCTGTTAAATTGTAAGACAACTCATGTGAGACTTTAGTTCTAATATCTGATATCAGATATTTGATAGGATTTGTCTAGAATACCGGCTCGACGTCATGCAAGTGTAATTTTCAGAATATCACAAAGTTTATTAGAGGGTCTACAAGTAAACTCGCGTAGCAAAGGTAAGAACAATGCATACGAGCTCATAAAATTTAGCGTTATTTTCAAGACCGATTTGTCGGTTGTCAACTCAACAATCGTGCCTCTCCCTGCATCCCCATGAGATTATACACAAGTAAACAGGATATAGCCGCTGCAGTCTTGTAGGTAGATGTAACCCATGGTTCACATCCCAGTCCAGACATCTTGAACAAAACCAAATTTGGTATGAAAAAATATTTCTTCGACGATTTCCTCTCAGCAGTCTTCTGGTAAAAACTCTGAGAAAAAAAAAACTGCCATGAAAAGTTTCTCAAAAATCAGTTGTTCGGAGTCGAATATAAAATGTAGGTCCTGCCACTCATATATAAAAATTAACGCAGACAACATAAATGGTGTGTGAAACTAGATTGTAATCCAAACTGGAAGGGTTGTAATGTAAGTAAGTAATCAGTCTTCTGACTTGGTATTGTAGACTTAAAGAAATTTTGTTCAGGACAAGAATTACTTCAAGCCCAATATACAGATAATATGCATAAGGAAACATTTTAGTGCTTAACAAATTGTAGGCAAGGAATTATTTTTATTTGATGACAAATGGCGTAATTAAGTTATTCAGAGCGATAGGAATAGATGAGATATTACATGATAACTATAAGGAGATTAAGGGTAGAACAATATATCGCATGGTAGCAAAGCTTTAGTACTTCTACGTTTGCCACAATCACTTAACCTTCCTATACCCGCGCGTTGGTCTGTGAAACCGATTTTTTTATTATTGCGATTTTTTTTTGTAAAAAAATAGTGCCAGTAAGTTGATATCACTGGTAGCTTCATTATTCGTAATGAGCTTCGTTTTTGCATCAAAAAAATTTTTTTGAAATAGTACCAAGGATATAGGATTTTCCATTGTCGGTCTCACAGACCAACGCGCGGGCATTGGTGTTTCACTTTTTGGCGCGGGTATAGGAAGGTTAAGGGGTTAATGTACTTCGTAAGGGCCTTTTTTCGACTTCTTTGTTTATGATAAATTAATTTAAACAAATATATCTTTTTATATGTTAAAGAGGACATTTGATTGAAGAAAAAGAATAAATTTTTTCCAATTCTATGGTGTAGTTCGCCAGTGGTAATGGCAGTCGGAATAGGGTCATGCCAAAGCCTGGCGACCATGATTTGATGAGTTAGGAGTAACTGAAAGCAAAAATTTAAATGGATTTTTATAGTCGCCGTAGTCTAGTAGGTAGTGTGTTGTTATTTAAGACATAAGGCCACGGTTCAAACCCCAGATAAGACATCTTCAACAAACCGAAATTCGAATTCTTCGGCAACTTCCTCTTAGGAGTATTCTGGCAAAAACTCTAAGAGTAAATAAAAATTGCCTGGAAAAGTTTCTCAAATATTTGACGTTCGGTGTCGACTTTAAACTGTAGGTCCCGGCCCTATGTATAAAATTAACGGACACAACATAAGTGGTGTGAGAAGCTATGTCGTAATCCTGACTGAAGGGTTGTAATGACCTATTAGGTATGTGTGTATGTATGTTTAATAAAATATGTTACTGACTACAGCCTGAACTGGGATATTTTAAAAAGTTAGAAAATATTTGAAAAATGTCTAGGTTTTGATGTTTTTTCCAGTTTTCGACAATTGTTTCTACCTTAATTGTTTAAAAAAATTAATAATTATTGACGTGTCAAAAATATCCTTATTCGGACTAAAACTAAAAGCATTAAGAGCATTGCTTTAAAATTTCAAAGAAGTAGGTCAAGTTGTTTTTGCTACTTTTCGAGGTTGCCAGCTTGAAAAAAGTAATTTCAAGAAAAACTCATTTAAGTTGCTCATACCTGGACACGTTGTACAATTTCCAGTTTTCTACTTCTTCTCGTATTGTTTGAGAGAAAAGAAGATTTCTACCTTAATTCGTTGGCCCTAACGTAACTAAAACCATGAAAAAATCGAGTTTTTGCAAATTAGGAAGTATACTAACCCCTTAAAATTTCAATATGAATTTAAATTTTTATTGTTTCAGTTTAAATTGTTTAGGAAATATCTTTGAGAGGAAATTTAAATAAACAATATTTTAGTTTTGTGGAGTATTTTAAATGATTGGTTATTAATTTTCAATTAAGTTTTATGCCGTAACGAATTCAAATTTCAAATTTTACATTGAAAATGAAACAATATTATGTGAACAGTTTAAGTACATATTACTATCGTTTTGATGGTGACAACGTGTTTAGAGAATTAAAATTTAATTTTTCTATTGATTTAATTTAAATTTACCACAAAATTGATTATTATTAAAATAAAATAAAAAACATATTAAAAATTTATTGAAATATTTGAAAATGTTGATTATTTTGATGGTGTTGCTGTTGATGTTGATGTTGCTGATGATGTTGATATTGAGATAATAGCGTGTGTGCTTAAAATAATACCTGAAATGGCGCGTATCTGGTATTTGACGTGGAATTGATAATAAATCACTAAAATAATCATCACTTAATCCAGAGATAACCAAATTATTATTGTCATCATTATCATCGCTATTATTATTATTATCATTTAAATTATTATTATTATTATGATTATTATTGTTACTGTTATTGTTGTTGTTTGTTTTGCTATTCTAGAAATATTATTAAAATATTTATCGTTAGTTTATCAATATTTGGTTTTGAAAAATTTATTTAAAATTTCAAACTTTAATGCTTCAAAATGACGTTTTGATGACATAAATGGCAGTGATGATTATGATTATGATGATAATAATGAAATGGATTTTAAATAATGCCTCGTAATATTTACTCTCCCTCTCTCTCTCTCTCTACATATATATTTTTCCGTTTCGATTTAAATATTTAGGCCACTACAATTTCCCTTTTTTTTTGTCAATAACTTTGATTATATGATCAATACGATGATGATGTCGTTGCTGATGATGATGTTGATGATACTGTGTGTCTGGTGCATTTCGTTTTGAGCATACTTTTGAAAATCGCATTTGATAACCACAGAATGTAATTAAAAAGATTAAAATTAAAATCAAAAATTTGTTGAAAGTAACACATTTCATTATATAAACCGTAAACAACAACAAACACCAGCATATGCATTACGTATTACGTATTCTGTATTCCGTATTCTGTATCTGTATCTACAATATCCGTATGAATAACAAAATTTTTCTAAATTTCTTTTTTTTCCTTTTTTTTGCCAGCCGTACTCAACAAAACTAAAACAGAATCGATACTAACATACGTAGAAGTGAAAATAAAAATTAAAAATGATGCACAACATAATTAAAAACCTCAAATGTTATTATAACAATATCGTTTAAACACATATACATACATACATCCATTCATTCATCTATGCCTTGATTCCATGCATTCTATTCATGTATGTTCATTCATTCATATATCCATTGCCTTTCAGTCTGGCCTCTACATAAAATCTCTACTTTACAGTTGTTTGTGTGAAAAATATTTTTTTTGTTTTTTATTTTTTAGTTTCAAATAATAATAATAATATTTACTTAAAATATTATCAAATATTATTATTGCTCTATTCCATAGGAAAAAAATACAGTCAAGCAAACAAGTTGACGTACATTCATACTCATTCATGATGGTTACAGTAGCAATACAATACATTGAAGCCAGTAAACATATTGGTTTAAGGCCAAAATATGGGAATATTTTAAGTAACAACTAAACAGTGAGTCAAAAAAAATTCTACACCCATTATAACTTTCAATTCATTACATTAAACTCAATGCTAAGAGTCTCTTTTCCATTAACCCTCTTGGGAGTACATGGCCTCCACAAAGCATTTTCCATCTTATCCGGTAGGTTGCTGTTGTTATCATAAGTTCTGTTTGGTTGTTATTCTACCATATTCCCGTTTCGTTAATCTATTGTTGTTCCAGCTAAGCAGGTGATTAAGTCTGCTATCTGCTGCTATCTATCTATCTATTTGTCTGCAATCTTTGTCTAGAAACAACTCCCTACGAGTATGTGCTGTAGTGGTGGAGAACCTTGCTAACCGTTGATCCCTACTTTTTCCACGCTTGAGGGGCAATTATAGAAGTTAGAATTACAATATTGTTACGTTTTTACCTTTTAAAAACGTTAAAAATATGAGTTCGCAGATTGCAAATAAAATAAAAATAAATCTGTGTTTAATTTTAAGTCAATTCTTTATTATCTGCACAACTTTTGTGCCACTGTTCGAACTTATTCCACGTATACAATGATAACTTTCACAATATGTGCTTGTTCGTGATATTTCTTTGCTTACAACCTTTTTATAAGCAACAACACTTGTTAGTTATTCTTCTTTGCTCACAACCTTTTTGTAAGCACCACACTAACAACTGTTTCCTTCACGCAACTTGTCTGCACACAAGTCTGACTGAATTATAACTCGATCTCGTATCTTCACACACCACTGGTTGAATTCTCACTAAATTCAACGCGACGTCGTCACACGACTAACTTAACTCAAACTCCGAGAACCACGTGTCTTCATACACGGCTGACTGAATTCTAACTGAATCCTCTTTGCTCGCTTTATCTTGCCTTTATATATCACTGGATCAACAGTGTGATGAATGCCCTTGAAGGATGATGACGTCCTTCGGGAACAATCCAAAAATGTAAACATCTCGTCATCATTGTTGTTCGTGTATCTTGTTTACTTTCGTCCAGGCAGAATTGTTGTTGTTTTGTTTATTTGTCTTTCCGCTATATTTTTTTATACACGGACGTTGTTGCTATATTTTTGTTTATTCATCGATCTTGTAAACAAACCCGTTGTTTTTTTGTTGCTATATGTTTACTTATTCGTTGATCACGTGATCAAGTCCATTGTTTTATTTTTGGAGCTTTTGTTTATCATTTTAACAACACCATTTCCATTTTCGTAACAATATTTTACCTTCCAGTATAATAAGTTATGATTCTCAAAATAAGTAAGACCCTTAAGTTGGTTCTTCTTTATACAATTCGAGCAAGTTCCGGTCCAATTAATCGTCGGTTACCAAAAATTTTTTGGTTGTGTATTAGTGAGTAAGAGAGAGAAAATAAGTTGAGAGCTTACAGTCATAGAAAAATGTTAGTAATATACCCTATTTTGATTTTCATTTCATCAACGTACATAAAGTTATACATCTTTGATTTAATATTTAGGTAATGTTTTTAGATATTTGCTGGGTACTAATTTTGGTTCATAAATTTCCTTTCCTACTAATAACCAACTTTTTAATTTTTCCAAAATATTGTTTAATGTCTATAAAAAAGTTGTTCTCTTTCCACATCATCTAAATTATTTACTTGACTATTAAAACAATCAAAATGTGTTTTAAGAACATATAAGACTTTAAATTTAAAAAAAGAATTTTTTAACATAAAATATTTTTTGAGTGTAAACCTAAAACAAAAATATCATAGCATCCGCTGACATGTGCGCCTATCGCAGTCTGATCGACGACTAAATGAAAGAGCATTAGCAATGTGTGTGAATTCTCTCTGCACAATTGTGCTATGAAATGGTAATCCCTGCTCTAGAACTTAACAAGTCGAGTATAAATATGACAAAGAAATTGTGAGAAAGCAAGAATAAACACAAAAAAGACAGTTTATTCTTCAAAAAAAAAAAAAAAAATTAAGAATAACAGTGAATTTACTCGCTTACCTAATTAGCGATTACAACTCTTCAGTCAGGATTACGACATAGCTTCTCACTCTACCCATGCTGTATGTGTTAATTTTATCCACGAGTGGTGGGACCTACAGTTTATGACATTTCGTGGCAATTTTATTTACTCTTAGCATTTTTGCGAAAAGACTGCTGAGAGAAAGTGTTCGATAGAAATATTTTTATTGAAACTAATGTTCGGCCATTAATGGATAAAATTAACACAACATGAACGATGTGAGAAGCTAGGTTCTAATCCTGACTAAAGGGTTCTAAAGTCCAATGATTACTTTCCCAAAAATTCATTTATTGACAATGCTTGTATTTGACTCACTTATTCCAGCGTTTTAAGATTTTTACACTCATTAGAAACATATTTATGATCGAAGTTTAACAAAGTCCTAGAAGCGTTGCTTTTCTTCCTCTAATACCTATTTACCTTGACCAGTACCGAACTAAATCAAGAGAAATTTTTGCTCAAGACATTAGACAATAGAAACATTCTTTAATGGAGACCTACTTAATTGGGCATTACAACCCTTCAGTCTGGACAACGATATAGCTTCTCGCATCACTTATGTTGTGTGTGTTAATTTTATTCATGACTGATGGGATCTGCACTTGAAAAAGTCAACTCTGTACGACAGATTCTTAAGAAATTTTCTATCACAATATTTACAGACTTTTTGCCAGAAATCTGCTGAGAAGAAGTCACCAAAGAAATAATTTTTCATACCAAATTTTATCTCGTTCGAGTTGTCTGATCTGGGGGGTTTGAGGCGTGGCCTTACGTCTAACAAGGCAGCACACAGTGCGTACCAGAGATCGGCAATGAATCGTTTTTTCGCTACTCATAAGCACTCATGAAATTTTGAATATACATAAGTGAGTCAACAATATTGAAATTTAACTATGTACTCAGTCTGATTCATTCATACTCACTACAAAGTTGATTTATAAGTACAGATTGCAATGAGTATGAGTACAACGTTGACATCAAACTCGTACCATTCGAAATATGTTTGATTCATAAGCCTACTCATTCAGATTCATAAGTTTAGAAAAATACTTATAATACTCATAAATGATTCGAGTGATTCGAATCATTCATCAAAATTTACAGTCTTAGTTAGTTATTTACAAAAAAAAAAAAAAAGAAAAAGACACATAAGCAAAAAAGACAGAGCAGCAAGAAGAGCAAACACATAACTTTCTTAGTGTTCGTACGCGATTCATACTTATTTTATGATTAGTGTACTTATATGATGAGTAATGGAGAGTCGAAATCAACAACATCATACGTGTTGTTAAGTATGAATATGATGAGTACTTAAATATGATGAGTAGAGGTTCTATGATATTAAAATACTATTTTGATAGTTTGAATACTCATTGCTGATCTCTGGTGCGTACTAGACTACGGCGACTTTAATGGTGACACTATTGCCAAACCCTAACGATTTTCGAAAGTTATTCGCATAAAGCAGATGACTTCAGATTGTGGAGTAGGAACACAACATAAGTTGCTATTGAATAATAGTTATGGAATCAAATGCAATACCTGAGTAAAATACACCACACTATGGCTTTAGCATAGATTTCCATTTATCTTAATAAATGTCTGTTTTCTTGTTAGGAGCCTACTTCTTTTTATCACACACTGTATCGTCAAAACACAACACAAATACAAAAACCTATAATTTATAAAATGAGAAGAAAGAAAAAAAACGACAAAAATATTGTATGAAAATTGTTTATTTAAATATAAAGTTATTAACTTATCATTGATTACACGTACACGTACTGACAAAAACGGCAAAGAACAGTAGAATGTTTGACTTTTAATCCGCACCTGATAACAAATAATGGCAACACAATGAAATTTTCTGAAATTCCCAGCACAAACAAATAAATGGAAACCTTTTTTCATTTACTTTGGAATTAAAAAAAAATACCTTTTTTTTTCTTTTTTTTTATAAAAATTCAAGACCAATACCACTCTTATAAGTGCTACCACTACCAATAACAATAACAGCAACAACAGCAATAACAAACGACAAAGTGTTAATGAAAGTAACAAAAACGAACGACACCCAATCATTGTAAATGAAGACGACAAAGTTTTTTTTGATTTTTTTCATCGTGTAAACAATGGCAGTGAAAAATATAAAAAAAACAAAATTCAACAACAACAATTTCATTTAAAAACATACAGAATACAACAACAACAATATATTGACACATTCATTTTCATTTTTTGATGGATCACTTTGTTGAGGTAACATTTGTTCTTTACATCCACAGACAGTCTGTTGTTGTGCAAATTATTCGAACTGTCCCCACGACTGTTCGAGAAAATAAAAACAATTTTTTTTGATTTAAAAAGAAATTAAAATTTTTTCAAAGAATTTAAACGTTGAATAAAAGGTTTTTAAAATTTTTTGTTTTAAATTTTCTTCTCTCTTTATTCCTCTTTTTGCAAAGTTGTAAAGAAATAAAAATTTTTAATTTCGAATTTAGAAAACTCGAGAAAAACTAAATGAATTATAAAACAAAATACTCTTCAAACAGTGGTAGACAGAATGGATTTTCAGACAGGCTGTAAATTAACCACAATGAGAACTGAGAGCAATTAACGATTAAGTAATGTTCAGACAGTTCCATCAGAGTAATCAAGAATGGGATTTCATGCATATTCCTGCATACGTCAGCGACAATGCTGGACAAAGACAAATTAAATGACAAACGGTCTCTACCCCCTTTTCCGAGTACATATCAACTTTTGCAGAATACACAAGAGAGGACGTATAGCTGCCGAGCGTAAACGATTAAGACTTGATCAGCTCAACCTAGCGGTCCAACAAGTTTTCTATCCTGTGCAGGAAGTTTAAGTCAAGGAATGGAAATTTTTCCTAATTACCAGGCTCGCCAGAAGATAGAATGCACGCGGTTTTCCAGGATGGTTTCTGTTCTGGCTTCTGTTCAGTACGTCCCTCACTTAGTTTCTGGGTATGCCTCTACGACCCAAGACCCAAGACCCAAATAATGGAGTCTTTATAATAATCCGCCATTTCCCAGAGTAATTGGCGATATTCATGGCATAGTTGGCAAGTTTATAAGGGATTTGAAAAGCAACCTGACTGTAGGAGTATGTCAATATATTCTCAGGAAATATTTTACTAAGGAGCAGTTATATAATCCTCGACACGAGGATTGTCATAACTTCCATAGGGAAGATACTGCAGTAATCCAGTAGTTCGCATCAGTCTCATATGAATTTCCAAGTACTTTATATACACCCCAATCCCGTTTTTGCCGTAGTCTAATAGGTAGTTATATGTTAGCTTATTAGACGTGAGACCACGGTTCAAAGCCCAGCTTAGACATCTTCAACTAAATGAAGTGTGAAGAGAAAATGTTTCTGTGGCAACTTTCTCTCACTAGATTCTGGCACATACTCTGAAAGAAAAATAAAATTGCCATTGAAAAATTTCTCAAAAGAATCTGTCATTCGGAGTCGACTTTAAATTGTGTGTCTCGCCACTTACGGATAAAATCAACACACACACAACATAAGTGGTGTTAGAAACTAGGTTGTAACCCTAACTAAAGGGTTGTAATGACAAATTATGTATGTATTCCGCTAATCAGCAGTAATATAATTAACATGAGGATTATAATAATTTCCGTTTGGAAGACACTGCTGCGATCTGGTAATTTATATGAGTTCCGTATGAATTTTCAAGTCCTTTATATACACACTATACCCCGTTTTACCATTCAACTTCGATTTCTACTACGGTTTTGAAGGTGAAACTGAATTCGCATTTCCTTAATATCTATGGTTTTCTTTGCAGCCGTTAAAACAGTTTAAAAGGACCATACAATCTATCGGTGTAATGGTATTAAGACCACATAATTCCAGCATTTTCATAGAGCTGCTTAGGGCAGCAGTTTACCGAGTTCCACTTGATTGCCTCAAGGGTTGATTGGTGGACCAGATAAAGATCAGTAAGAAGTCAATTTAGCATTGTGTAAAGTGGCCTGGTAATAACGATGGCAGATGTTTTAAACCGTCTAGAATCTTTCGCTTACATTGTTTTGCAGTTGCTACCCACCGAATGATCGATCAATGCAACATTAACATTTCAATTACAGACCTGTATAGCCCGAATGTAACGAAGGGTTGGAACCTCCTATTAGCTAATGGGCTGCTTGCAGGTAACTAGAGCCAAACAAACACGTGTTCCGCGTTCTTTCGAAGATATTTTGAATTCTACATCCCCAGTTATGGAGGGTCTTTTGAAACTTTTATTTTCTAGTGGACAACAAGGACTTGATCTGCTATGGATTATATTCCAGATCGATTCCACTGCTCCACTCAGAGAGAATTACTAAAGCAGCATTAAGTCACGCTGAGAATATTTCGGTTTATATACATAAAATACTACAAGATACAACTCCTTCGGGACATGTCTTCCTCGTAATCTTGGCGTTTGAATCCAACATTGAGAGAAGCACAATGTCACTGAAGTCGCCGTGGTCTAGTATGTAGTGTGTTGGCTGATTAGAAGTGAGGCCTCGGTTCAAACCCCAGGTCAGGCATTTCCAACTAAATGAAATATAAAAAAATATTTCTTGGCGACATCCTCTCAGCAGATTTCTGGCAAAAACTCTGAGTATAAAAAAATTGCCATGAAAAGTTTCTCAAAAATCTGTCATTCGGAGTCGACTTTAAACTGTAGGTCCCACCACTCATGTATAAAAATTAGCGCAAACAACATAAGTGGTGTGAGAAACTAAAGGGTTGTAATGACCAATTATGTACAATGTCACAATCGTCAACTATTCTTTCGTGGAGGATTCCAATGGCAGCAAGGAATGTTGTTCACGGAGGTAGTTAATCTACAGGTATTATACCATCACCACCATTAATCAGTAAATTAAACTTTCCGAGAGTACGTATAATACGATGGAGTTCTCTACCATATCTTCGGATTTGTATTGAATGTGCACGTCAACAAGTTCGGGAATTTTTTCTACTTTGGAATCCGTTCAACAGTTCTCTGACAATAGTTTACTCTAAGAATTTTTGGTAGAACGGTGCTGAGAGCTAGACGCTGTAAGAAATACTTATTGTTTGTACACGATACTTTCGTCTAATAAGCCATCACACTATGCAATCAAATTAAAATATTTAAACTCCCCACTCTTCAGTCTCTTAGTGAGATAATCTCTCTTCTTTTGGAGTGAAATTATCCACGTTTTGTTTTCCGTACTGAATTTATGGGTTCATAAACCAGAAATAAATTTTGCAATAAAAAAATCTGTTTCCTTTTTTTCTGTTTCTTCATGGCATTTTTGCATTTTATAAACGGAGCGTAAGGGTTCGCCCCTCCTCTGGCCCTATTTGCCATATTAAAACCAATAAATTTTTTTTTTTGTTGGGAATAAATACGTGCAAATGATTGTTGTTACTATTGTTGTTGTTGTTGTTGTTGGGAAAAAAACATTAACAAACGCTTTGGCATTGATGGCATTAGTATAATGCATTAGACAACAGAGTTGAATAGGTTTTGTAGGGGGGAATGGGAGTGGGAATGGGTGTAGTGGAGGCAGTAGAGGTGGCGGCAGTGGAGCGTCTATAAAAATGAAAACCTAAACAATTTTACACATCATTAACTTGCTTATTGTGAATGAACGAGTGTAATAATAAAGATTCAGATTCAACGTTTTTTTCTCATTTTCTCACTACTTTGCCTGACATACTGTTGCTTAACGTAACTCTATGGTTCAGTACACCCCCACAATATCCTCTACTCACACACTGTGTACACTGTGTAACATATTACACTGAGGGTTACAATACAACAGAGGGAATGTTAAAGTTGGAAGAAAAAAGAAAAGCAAAACAACTGAACTTTAACTTAATATATCGTATGGAGCATATGCTTGATTGTATGTAAAATTGTTAATTTTATTTCTTTTTCTCTATCTGTCTCTCTCTCTCTCTCTCTTCTTTCTCTTTCCCATTCTCTCAGTTGGTTTTTATGGTTACTTTAATAAGATTGATTTATAATGTTCATTAGAAAAGTATTATTTTATGTTCAATGTTCCAATGTTCCCCATTCATTTATGTTTGTTTTATTGTTATCTTTTGTTATTATTGTTGTTGTTGTTGTATCTGCTATTGTTTCGTTTACAATTGTTTTTTTTTTTTTTGCAAATGAATTCAATCTTTTGGATAATTTTGTAAATTATGCTCGTTGCTCGGAGAACATAAAATCAAATGGAAAAACAAAAATGAATAAAAAAGAAACTTTAAATAGAAAAATTAAAATCAATCAAGTACGACTATATGATACTCTACAATATGTGTGTGGGGGTTCGCTTTATACTTTTGTACAGAACAGCAGTATGGTGGCCATAGCTTGAAAAGAAGTGATCTCCTCGTCAGTGCTCTAGAAACGAATTTCAATTTCAAGACAAATACAAACGCTGTATTGCTGATTTTAGTTCGGCCATGTATTGACATATTAGAGCCCAAAGGTCAGTAGTAGATCAGAGAAGTTGCCATAGTCTAGTAGGTAGGTAGTGTGTTGGCTTATCAGACCTGAGGCCACGGTTCAAGCCTCAGGTCAGACATCTTTAACTCAACGAAATATGAAAAAAAAATTTTCGGCGACTTCCTCTCAGCAGATATCTGATGCAAAAGTTTCTCAAAAATCTGTCGTTCGAAATCGACTTTAAATTGTAGGTCCCGCCATTCATGTATAAAATTAACAAACGCAACATAAGTGGTGTGAGAAACTAGGTCGTAGGTAATCCTGACTGAAAGGTTGTAATGGGCAATAATGTATGTATGTATGTACGTATTTCTATAGTGCAAGATTCAGGCGATGAAAAATGGATCACGTGCTAGAAAGCTGGAAAAGTCACAATTGGCACGCAAAACGTTAAGACTGTGTGTTTGATGGAATTAATAGAGAATTATTTATCATGGACTTCCACAACCTGGTCAAACGATCGCTTCTGATCTCTACATTCAACAAATTACAAAGTTTATGCAAACAATTCAATCAAAACGAGCAGAATTTATCAACAGATGGGTACATCCCATTCAGATCACACACTTCTTTGATGATACGACAGCAGCTGAAACCGTTTAACTGAAAAGTTTTAATGCATTTACCATATAGACCATATGCTTACGGGTCATTGCGTCATGTGTAGACACGCGGAAAGAATGAGGCTCCCTTTTAATGACTTCAGCCGTGGATCACAACGGGCCGCTATGCGTGCTCAAGTGAGCTTTGTGACATCAGAGCTACCACTCCGACCTAACCTAACCTAATCTATCTGTCTATATGGCATAATACTTAATACTTGAGCTTGATTGAGGCTACGGTGCACCATCAGCTTTGTTATTGTCATGGTTGTTTTGGCTTAGACATCTCTGCATTGGTTCTTAGATACCTATCTACATGTGTTTGATTTGATTTGACAAAACTTAACAGTTCGGTGCCAACAGAGCCTTAAAACAATGTAATCTCTCTCTCTGGTGTAGGGTATTTAAAACTAATAAATGAACGTATGGTAGCATACGATATTTGCAAATCATTGGTTTTTATTGTTTTTTTGTTCATTTAGAAAATTATTTGATGTTGTTCTTTTTTTCGTTTTTATTATTTAAAGGGGTTAACAATTGAAATTGTAAGTGAATGCAAATGCCAATGGCTAACATTGCCAATGCCAATGGCTGAAATACAATGTTTATCGTGAAATAAAATAAATTTCAGCATAAAAGTTTATTTCAAAATTAAAACTAAAATGTTTTGAATTAACATTTAAACATACATATTCTATGTAGCTATGTACATACAATGATTAAAATTAAAATTAATTAATTAACTGCTAATCGTTCTTCAGACATACGTAGCTTACTCTTATAAGCTTATTTTCAAAAAATATTCTGTTCTATGCAATTGTGACCAGGACATAGAATAGAGCCTGGAAAAAATACTGCTTCCACTTCAGCTTATACTCAATTGCCAATTTCTGTTTCATTTTGTTCTTTCCATGTACTGCCCTGTGAGGTCAACCATATATGATTTCTGTCATATTGTCTTCTGAAAGTGTGATCACATACATAATTGGTCATTACTACCCTTCACTCAGAATTATGACGTAGCTTCTCACAACATTTATACTGTGTGTGCTCATTTCATACACGATTTGCGGGACTTACAGTTTAAGTCAACTCTGAACGACAGATTTTTTTGAGAAGCTAACTTTCATCGAAATTTTATATTATCCTCGAAGTTTTTTGCCAGATATCTGCTGAGACAAAGTCGCCGCATTTTGTACGAGATGTCCGACATGGAGCTTGAACCATGTCCCTACGTCTAATAAGCCAACACAGTACCTACTAAACTAAGGCGACTTCAATGGAGACATTATTCCCAAACCCTAATCCTTTTCTAGAGTTATTCGTATAAGAAAGTGTGATCAACTCTTAAAAATTTACGTTCCCCTTTTCTACTAAGTTTTATAATAAATTCATCTAAACTTCTCAGTCAAGGCTTACTCAGTCCCTTTCGTGTTCGTCAAAAATAAGTGTGATATGATGTTATCATGCTGCACCACTACACCTGGCTATTTGGAATTCCCTGTTAATTCATGTGACAACCAAAAATCGAGTTTTTTCTTTGCAACTCTTTGTGAGGCAGTCATTTTTAAAGGCAGAATACCTTTCACAGAATACTATAAAGTTAAACATAAATATTATTATATTTAAATTAAAGGGAGGGCTATTTAGAAACTGCAATAAAACAAAAACGGTTTGAAATTTGGCCAAACAAATTTTGTAGTTGTAAAGTACAATTGTTCCCGGTTAGAAATGAAATATTATTTCATACACGTGGCTGCTGTGGCTGGTCTCACAGTATGTACCTCATTCGATCGGACCAATTTTTGTACACTTTTGCGAGTGTTTGGGGTTGTGCCTCGGCAATGTCACCACGAATGTTGGCCTTCAAATGCTCAATTGTCTCTAGTTTGTCGGCATAACGGCGCCCCACAGAAAATAGTCCAACGGTGGCAAATCGCATTGCCTTGGCTTCCAATTGATATCTCTATTTCAGCTAATTAAACGGCCATCAAACGTTTGACGCAGTAAATCAATTGTGGCAAGTTGCCAACTATCCTATTGAAATTAAACATCGTACACATCTGTATCATGAAGAGCGGGTACAAAAAATCGGTTATCATGGTGGGATAGGTGTCTCCATTGACACGCATTGGTTGAGCCGTCCTCATTTTCAAGGAAATATGGGCCAATGATGCCTCTACTTTATAAGCCACACCAAACACTCACTCGTAATGAGTTGTCTGAGACCCAAATACGGCAATTTTGCTTCCTAACGTAACCACTAAGATAAAAATGAGCTTCAATCGAAAATATGATTTTTTTTTCGGCAAAATCGACATAATGGTGCAGATTTCTTTTCGTAAAATTCGACGTAAAGTGCAGCGTGAAATGTTCAATTCTTGAGAACGATGACGAATTGATGTTGATGGATTCTCTCAGTCAGACTCTCAGCCACAGCTCCGATATTTTGGGGTGTCGTGCAATTTCCAAGCAATAATATTAATTACACAGTCCTGCATGTGTTTTGCAAATAAGATGCCTCCAGGTGTTTCCGAAAGCATTTTGCCTGCTGAACACGAATCTGGGTTTAAAAACTTTCCATCACGTCAGGTTTTCGGCTTTCGATTTTAGGTTGAAACCCCTAAAAATAGCGTTTTTGGCCATTTTTGAAAAATTGTAGAGCTAAACACTGACGTGCTAGAACCATCGCCATTATCAGAAATTGACAATTGACCTCTGCTCTTTAAAATGAGCCCAAAGTCAAATTGATTGCATGCACCCTTAAAGTAGGGGGTGGGTTTATGTCAAGGGGTGCAAGAGAAAAAGAAACACATTGCGGTGGTCCTTAAAAATTAATCAGATTTACTTGAAAATTGTTTATTAGGGGGTTTTGGGGTCGCTGATTACAGATTAAAGATTTAAAAAATTCAAAATGGCGGATCCAATATGGCGTTCGAGGTTTATAAAAATTAATCAGATTTACGACCGCCATATTGGATCCGCCATCACCAGACGTGATGGAAAGTTTTTGAACCCAGATTCGTGTTCAGCACGCAAAATGCCATCGGAAACACCTGGAGCCATCTTATTTGCACCAAAAAAAAACCAAATTTGCAGGGCTGTATTATTGGAAATAGATTTCAAACTTTATTACGTTTAGTGGAGATAATATACTGAATTTTGCGACAGAATATTTCGCCATAAGTATTGTCAGATTCGAAATAACCGATGGTTCAAATTTAAACCAATAGATGGCCCACTCGATACTCTGCAGTGAGAAACTGTGAATCTATGCTCATGACACGTCTAGCATTATAAGCTTAAATTAATACAACACACCTCGTATGTTACAGTTTTTCATTTTTAGTCTTCAACCAACAACGCTTGTTAATGGATTGTCTTCTGCCAACGTTTAACAATGACGTTTATTAAGTATAAAAAAAGTACAAAAAAAAAAACTTTCAGCACCTCGTTCTGTTGTTATTAAACATTAAATACGAAACATTTTTTTAAACATTTCAATTGTTTACCTACCATACATTTCAAATATATTTTACAATTAAAATCATCGATTTTCTATTAATTTTTTTTATTTTTTATTTTTTTTTTCCATTTCATTTGTTTACTTTGCGTTATTTTTGGCATTTTTTTGTTTTTTTATTTTCCTTTTCCCAATGAAAACAAACAAATAAAAAGCAAAAATACGGTGAAGGTGTGTGTGTTCGGTACACCTTAGAAAAAATAAAGAAAAAAAGAAGAAAACAAAATAATTTTTAAATATGAAATGAAGACAGAATACGCACGATTTTACTCGTATTTATGATTTACACGTGTTTTATTTGAATCTCGCAAATCGATGACAAGTGATGGAAAATCTTGAATATATTAACAGGCCTACACACACACAGATGCCATAACACTAACGCATTTAAGTACACCATTACACCTTGCTTTGATTGGAATTAAAACAAAATCTAAGCACTTTCTCTACCACTCTCTTACAGCGTGAGAGAGAGAGTGAGGTAGAGCTGAGCAGCGTTGCCACGACCAAAAAAATTTTATAACCAAAATTAAAATAAAAAATAACCAAATAAGGAAAAAAATAACCAAAAAATTTTTTTTATATAAATATATTTGTTTTTAACAAATTTAAGGTTTAATACAAAAATTTTATTTTTTTTCTGTACAGTTAACCTCTCATGCCCGAATTAAATCGGAAGTGGCTAAAAATTTTTTGACTAGACATATAAGATAGAGTTGACCTCAATATCAACTGACAAAAATTTCAATGTCCTAGGTGTCCTGGTTCAAGACCTACAGGATGTTGTGCAACATGTGCTCTTTTATAGGGAATTGATTCAGAACCCGTAGAAGGAGCTGGTGATGACGGGGTCGATGGAGAAGGTAATGAAGTTCCTGAATTCATTGTCAAATTGTCAAAAGGAGTGATGATGGACAACCTCTCTTTTTTGCGACAACTATAGTTTGACTTGTACAATTCAAGCATCATGTCCGCAAGATCAACATCTCCCATGTGCTTGTTGTAGCATTCTACTATACCTGGACTTGGTATAGTTATGAACTTCTTGTCTTTGCTGTACCATTTCTTGCATTCACTTGCATTCTTACTTGCATAGTTTGAAACTAGTTGTACCCTCTTATTACATCTTCTTCTTCTTCATTTTCCTCGTCAGCCGAATCATCCCAATCAAATTTTTCAATTTCATCCTGTGTCAGACCATTTGGGCGCATCTTAGAATGTGAATACAAAAATAAGTTTTTATTTTCCGAAGCTTACCATAATACGCATATCGCCGCCTCCATTCTATAACGTTCTAAGTGTAGTTAGTTTTTTTTTAATGTTCTTGCATTTTTAAATTCTACGTTCTCTAACTTACTTAATACTGTCAAAATTTGGTTAAGATGCGCCGATCCGTTCCGAAGTTATAGGGAAAAATCTACTTGGAATACACATATAGTCATATGGCGCGTGAAAACTTTGAGAGCTCATAACTCAAACCACACTTTTTCGACTTAGAATGTTATAGCACGGAGCCGTCGATATACGCAACACTACATTTATAAAATTATTACAGACAAACTAAATAATATTTTCAAGCCGGATTTTTTTAACACGTTGACTGCCGCGGCAATTTTAAAAAAACTTGCCAAAAATGACAACTTGATTTTTTTCACATTAGTGAGTACGAGAAAACTCTTGTTTGGCTCCCTAGAAGGGAACGCAATCTACGAGTTAGCCAAATTTGGTTAAAAATAACCAAAACGGCAACGCTGGAGCTGAGTGTAGGAACTTTTTATTTTAAAATTAAATTCCCTTGAAACTCTTTAATTGAATTTAAAACAAAAACACGCAGCTAAAGTGTTAACAACAACACCAACAACAACAACAACATTCATTTAAATGAGAACAAACGCAAGCAAAGTATTTAAGAGTAGAGAAGTAACAACACACATACCAGATTCAATTATATTGGTTTTCTTAGTGTTGTTATCATTGTTGTTGATGTTGTTGTTTTTGTTGTTGTTGCTGCATTTGAAAAACTGTGCTAAACTCTGAGTATAAAACAATTAATAAAACATCTTTACAGTTTTGTTGCTTTTATTATTGTTTTTGCTTTTGGTTTTGTGAAATGTTCTCTGTTTTGTAAGAGATTAAATGGATTTTGTCGCTGAGGTACCTACTTTATGCTGGGTACTCTACAAAAGTGTAAAGCACACTCATACGCATACAAGTAATGCTACAGAAATACCAAACACACACACATACGCACACATACGGGAAAATTTTCCCACAATCACTCACTCTCACTCTCTCTCTCTCTCATATACGTACATTCACTTGCATAATTTGAGGTAAAGATGAGCAGAGAACTTTTTGTTGTTTTCTTTCATTCTTACTGTGTGTGTTCCTTTGTTTGTTTTTGTAGAGCAATTTTAAAATTGTTAAGCAAATCTCTTACAATAGCAAAAGCAACAACAAGCACCAAAGAAGTGAAGAATGTGTAACTAGAACAGAACGGAACAGAATAGAGCAGAGCATAATGCCAGCAATAATAGAATGGAAAATATGGGAGGGTAAAAGAAGTACAAGAACAAGGAGAAGAAGAAGGAGAAGGTACTTAATCAAAATTCAAATTTGTTTACAATATTGTATACGAAGAGTCACATCGTTAAACAAAAATTATACACTCAGTAAATAAATGTTAGTAAACAAAGTTAATTGCAGAGACTTTTAAGTTCGGTGTGCAGTTTTTATTGTATTTTTTTCATTTTATTTTACTTTTAAAAAACATTCTAATTGTTTGTCTGATTTGCATGGTTAACTAGTGAGCCTGTGAATACCAACAACATTATCAAAATTATCGATATTTTTAAAATCGTTAAAGTTAATCTATTACATCCCTAGTGTCATTGTAAAAGAAAGCTATGTAGAGTATAAAAATAAAAGCAATTGAAAGGTATTTACAGCAACTGGGTCTATATCTAACAGCCTAATATAGGGATGTATGTAAGTATTTGCCTTAAATAGCCATTAAAAACTTCGATAACTTTTTACTTTCATTGGAAAGTCGAAAGACTGAATATTTTTAAACGAAAATATTGTTGTGAAAGCAGAAAAAAAACCTAAAAATTTAAATTGACTAAGTTTAAATATAAAATTGAAAAAAAAGAAAATTGACAATAACAAATTAACAATAACAAATCAACAGTAGAATTCTAGAAGTTGCCAGGTTGAAAATAAATGAATTATAACTAAAATTTCGTATTGCATTTTCACTGTCATTGTCACTTTGGTCGTGAAGAGCGATCCATACGATCTATTGCACTCCTCTCAAACTTCATAGGGTATCTCTATAATGTCTCCAAGCCTATCTTATTTTTAGTTGGTCAATACAAGCCTTCATTCAGGATTACGACCTAGCTTATAGTACCACTTGTGTTGTGTGTTTTAGTATTATACATGAGTGGTGGGACCTACAGTTTAAAGTCGATTCCGAACGATAGATTTTTGAGAAACTTTTCATGACAATTTTATTTACTCTCAGGGTTTTTGTGAGAAATTTTTTTTCATATTTTATTTTGTTGGAGATGTCTGACCTTGGGACTTCACGTCTAATTAGTCAAAACATTACCACTAGACTCCAGTGATTTGCCTGCCTAGCATTTGATATTCACCCAGATATTATCTCCTGGGATGGATTAATGTTCCACAGGTTTAACGAAAGTATTTCGATAATTCATTCTCTGTGCGTTGCTCGAGACAATACCCATTCGCAATTGGTGTACTCTGAGTCTACAGTGTTCTGTCGAAGAATCGGTTACCAACCTCAGGTTATTTTTGGATAGTCTGATGAATAACTCTGATCTCCTTTTATTGTAAATGCTCAACAAAAATTTTGATTGCCTCAAACCCACTTCGCTTGAGAAGAGTTTTTATCTCTCATTATCTTTCCTTTCTTTCAGCATACCCTGCCAAACATTTGTTCCTACACAACAACAGCATTTTGACCCCACCAACAGCTTGGAAACTCTCCTCTTCGAAAGTTCGTCTGCTTCCTCATTGCCTAAAATTTCCCTCTCTATCGATTTAGTTTCTCTCGACAGTCCCATACTATCTTTGATTTCACCTCATAAGGGCCAAGTGCTCGAATGTCAACGTGACTGTCAGATAATATTGCTAAGTCCTGTACTTCCAGTGCAGGTTGAATAGAGTACATCTTTTGCTAGCATAGACTTCTGCTTGGAAGATTCCCTATTAGCGAGTTTCCCCTTGAACGAGTTTCCCTATGAACTCACAATATATTACTCTCGGACCATTAACTTCTGTTCCTGTTCAAGATCCATTCTTGTGCCATCTGTATACCACAAAAAGAGTTCCTATTTTAGTAGAATATTCAGCTTTCCGATTACTTACTCTTATCATTCTTGTTACTAACTCTCGTTGCAAAGCATATCGCAAAATACTAGAATCTTCTGCTTCTGTTCAAGGGACAGTTAAAGAGAGAACTCTTTGTCAATCGATTAATTTGGTAATGAAAACCCCTAATGGATTTCATGTTAGACATGTCTCCCATCGACATAAATAACCCATCAATCTTCAACACTGTAGGACAGGTCCGCATTGCCCTTGTTATGACAATACACGCTAGTCTCTATACTTGCCGAACTCCATTTGAGCTGTTTTCGATTTTGATCTATTCACCCAAGCAATTGCCCCATAGCTGTTACCATCAATACATAGGAAGAGTTCACTATGGCTTTCTCCAACGTACTTTGTAATCATATTGAAAGTTTCTGCTCTTTGAAACGTCAATCTATGACCGCCAATGCTAAGCATTTACTCTCTTTCTTTATTATTTGATTTTTATGAGTGTATCACATATGTACGTGTGTATGTATATGAATTTTAGATCCGTTTTAGAACTGCTAACCCTCCAATACAATGACACTTACACACTTGTATGTGTGTAAATGGCGCCTTGCGTGTATACACACACATAAACTAATTGCTTGCCAAAGAAAATTATTTGAAGTGTTCAATATACCAATTCACTGATGATTTTTCCTCGTTTAGAAGTGGAAAAAAACGAAGAAAAATAAAATAGAGAAGCAAATATGAAATAAAGAAATAAATATTAAACACACACACATCCACACACTAACACGGCTACGGTAAAACACCTTTTAAAACAAATCGAGACAAAAATGAAACAAAATTTCCCAAAAAAAAAAAATTAAAATTAGAAGAGAAAAGGAAGAGGAATTTTTCACACAATTCGAACTGAGGAGCTGAGGAACTGTTTGCTGTTGGTCTATGGTGTGTGTGCACACACATACAGACCATTAGATGAAATGGCATTTTGGACAGTAAAATCAGTCATGCAGTCAGTGAGTTAGTTAGACAATTTGGCAGTCAGTCAGTGGATTATTGAGTTAGTTAGCCTTTCTGTCGTCTGGCACATTGAGTTAGCCGTTAGAGAGCGTCCACATTTAGAACCACTGGCTTCATTTGCCAATTCTTTACTCATTTGACGTTGTAGTTGCCGTCGTTGATGTTGATGTTGATGTTGACGTTGCCGTTACCGTTGCCGTTGACGTTGTATTCCTCGAAAGCGAAAAAAGGTAAACAATGTGTATCAGTTGTGCTTCGATTATGAACGGGAACAGTTTGAAATGAATTTTTCTTTAAGTGCCACCAACGATAACACAACGACGGTCTTTGCTTTATAACTTGGACTCGCCTTTAAAACAAAAAACAAAAAAACAACAAGAGAAGAATAAGAAAAAAATAGAAAAGCCAGGCATTTAATTGGAATATGATTTCATACATTGCCTAACATTTAATGCGTTTTATATTTGCATTTGTATTTGTGTGTGTGTGTGTTAGTGTGTAGGTGTGTTTTGCGGTTGCCTTTACAAAAAAAATAAAAAAAAAAATTTTCCTTCATTCTTTAATTTCCCAATTGATATCCTTTGAGCAACAACAGCAACAGCAACAACGCAAGAGATGTCCTTGAATATTTATCGTTTGCAAACAGAGAAGAACAGAAAAGAAAAAAATTCCAAAATAAAATTCAAACAAGAATTAAAGCCACTGAGTATCGAATCGTATCGAATCGAATTGAATTGAACTTAAGTGTATTGAACTAAAGTATTGTGTATAGAAAAAAGTGGCAGTGTGTGTACCTAAGGAATTAAGCGAATAAAATACATTGAATTTTGAATTGAATTTTCAATTGAATTTATCGATTTACCTCAATTATCCCCAAAGAACATAAGTGTACATGTGTATATGTGTGTATATGAGTGTAAGTTTTTAAAGAGATTTTAAATATTTATCGATGACAAACAAAAATTTTTTTTCATTTTCTTTGGAGTCCTTTTTTTTTTTTGCTACTTTTTGGCACATTTATGTGTTGTCTTCTAAAAGTGTTTATTTATGTGAGTGAGTGTGTGTAGGTGTATGTGTTTTTATAGCACAAAATTGGCACCTTTTATAAAAACAAAAATTTTATTAAAAAAAAAAAAATAAAAAAAAAATACAATAAAAAAAACATCATTTTATAAAAGGATTATAAATAAATATACATTCAAAATGCATGTGGGTATTCTATTACACCATTTCCAATTTCAATTTAAATTTTTTGCTCTTTTTTTGTAAGCAAAACAATCAAACAATCAATTTCAATACGGACTTCCAAAAAATGCATTAAAATTGTCAGAAATCTCATGTAATCGTTTGTAAACCAGTGTAATTTTATAAGTGCTTAGACGAAATAATATTTTGATTATGAAATCCTGTAGTAGCCTGTAGAATAGAGCCAAATTTTTTAATTAATTGTAGCTCACAAGATTCACATGTGTTGGTTAGGAGAATACATATATACATACATAAATGGTCATTACAACCCTTCAGTCAGGATAACAAACCTAGCTTCTCGCACTACTTTTGCTGTATGTGTTAATTTTCTACATGTGTAGAGGGGACTACAGTTTAAAGTCAACTCCGAACGATAGATTTTTGATAAACTTTTAATGGCAATTTTCATTTATTCTCAGAGTTTTTGCCAGAAATCTGCTGAGAGACAGTCGTCGAAGAAATATTTTTTATGATTTCGTTTTGTTGGAGATATCTGGTCTGGCGTTTGAATAATGGCCTCACGTCTAGTGAGCCAACACATTACCTACTAGACTGACGTGACTTGCCTGCCTAGCATTTGATATTCACCCAGGTATTACCTCCTGGGATGGATTAATGTGTGTGGATTAAGCTTCAACGAATTTGTTTCAATAATTCATTCTCATCGCCCCAGGATCTACACATTAGGCTCCAAATAAACCTCATTCGCAATTAGTGTACTCTGAGTCTACAGTGTCCTGTCAGAGGACTGAATACCAACATCAGGTTATTTTCTGATAATCTAATGCAGGACTCAAATCTCCTTTTATTGTGAATTGCCAACAATAGTTTTGATTGCCTTGGCTTGAGAAAAATCTTTGTCTCCCTTTATCTTCCCTTTCTTTCAGCATACTTTGCCAAACATCTGCTCCTACACAACAACAGCATTTTGACCCCACCAACAGCTTGGAAACACTCCTTCTCGAGAGTTCGTCTTCTTCCAAACTTTTAATGGCAATTTTCATTTATTCTCAGAGTTTTTGCCAGAAATCTGTTGAGAGGAAGTCGTCGAAGAAATATTTTTTTCATATTTTGTTGCGGATGTTTGACCTGGGATTTAAACCGTGGGGGCTTAGACGTGAGTAATAAGCCAACACACTACCTACGATACTATAGCGACTTTGTAACCCAGTGTAATTTTACAAGCGCTTTGACGAATTAATATTTTGATTATGAAATCCTGCAGTAGTCTGTAGAATAGAGCCTAATTTTTTGATTAACTGTTGGTCACAAAATTCGCACGTATAGATTACGAAAAAAAAATTTGAATTCAATATTTGCAATAGCACAGGTTACGGCTTCCGAAGCTAAGTCGAGGAGTATCAGTATTGCTGTTCCACACCGCTGGTGGAGCGAGAAATATTGTGTCAAGTGGAAAGAGATGTTTGAAATTGGTATACTATACCAATCAATCTTACGACTGGTAAGATAAAGAGAAGCAAAAATTTTTATCAAACCAAGTCGAAAAATTTTTGTTATTAAATCACAATAAGACGAGATTTGAATAATGCATTGCCACGAAAAGTTTCTCAAATATCTGTCGACATTAAACTGTAGGTACCGCAACTCATGTATGAAATTAACGTACACAACATAAGTGGTGTGAGAAACTAGGTCGTAATACTGGTTGAAGGGTTGTAATGACCAGTTATGTATGTACGTATCAGACTAACCACAAATAACTTGAGGTTGTTCACTGGTCACTAAAGAATCAAAGTACACCTGATGTTATCTAATCATCGGAACCCATACTTGTAACCCATGGCCACGGAATGCTAATCATAAGCACTTGCAGGAGAAATTATAGAAATACCCTACTTAGATTGAGGGTAGTACAATACTATTGCATCTCTTCACTAAAGCATTATCCTCAAACTTAGCACATTGCTATTGCATTACAAAAGATGACAGAAAATAAAAAGTCAAGAACATGTGCCTTTTAAAAGAATGTATCGATAACAGGCATATGAGTTAAAAAATACACTCCTTTTCCTCCTTAGATCTACATCTGCTGCTAAAGCCATTCGAGAAAATGCCTTGATACTAACTTGGTTGATATGTGGTTTCAAAGTGCCAGGGAATGTTTTTGCCTTGGTTGATATGTGGTTTCAAAGTGCACGTACAATTTTTAGAAAAGTCCATTGGCGTCTAAGATTTTGAGATTTGACCCCCCTTGACTATTTTTTGTGGAAATATGTGATGACTCTAATGTTTTTAGAATACAATACCTGATCGGGAAGACAATATTATAGCTGCCATTGACGAGATGGTGGCCGAAATAATGGAAAAATTATGCCAATATTGATGTATCATGTATCAATTATCTGCGACTTAGCTGCGGTCAATATTGACATGAAAAAATCTTTGAAATGTAAACGGCTGTCCTTCATTTGCAAACATACTAGCATAATTGGTAATTACAACCCCTCAATCGTTCATTTATTCGCCAAATTCGCTTTTGGCGTTTTTTTCTAATAATTTATTCAAATCTTACAACCTAAATAGTTAAAATATCACCAATTATGTAAAAGTATAGGGTCATCCAGCAGGGAATTCCGCAGTTTGACTAAGATTGTCCATTGCATCTTAAATAGTCACTAGTTGTTGTAGATTTTGGGCTGGCCGTGTGTTTGGTTCACATTTCGTTGGGAACGATGTTGGCCAGGCCGTCATTATCAGTTCCGAGCACTGTAGATGAAAGATTATTAACTGCTTTTGGCCCGAACTAGATGATCTGTATGCCAACGATATGTGGTTTCAACAGTATGACGTTACGTGCCATCCAGCGCATGCCACATCCGATATTCTGCACGAGCGATTTAAGCTCATTGTTATCGTGGAGGTGATGTGAACTGGCCAACGAGATCGTGCGATTTGGCTCTGTTAGTGTTTTTCTTGTGGAGTTTTTCGAAAAAGTCAACATAACCCATGCTATAGTTCAAATTCAGTGTAATTTATGTGGCCGGTTCATGCAAAATTCGATATTTCAGATGTATTTAAACTGCCATGATCTAAAGTGCCTCTACAATATAAAACCCAAGCTTGGCAAGATTTCAGGTTTAAAAAGATTTTTTAAGCGTTTGTTTAAGGTTCGATTGTATTTGTTGTTGGAAATGGTGTAAATTGGAAGCCACAAATAATTTGTTTTAAATTTACAAGCGTGAAAATTAATATATTTTTTAGCCCCCAGTATTTTTTATGGTAACAACAGCAAATGAATATTAAACAAATAAAAAAATAAAAAAAAAATAAAATAAAGAAAAGCGAACAATGATGATAACAAAAGATGAAATTATTAACGTTTAATTAAATTCGTATAAGAAAAGAAAAACCGCCAAATTAAATTATTTAACAATTATTGAAAATAAAACATTCCCCCCAAACCCGCCTAATAAACAATAAAAACCTAAAGAATTTTAAACAATGTCGCCTTATGAGAATAATACACACAACACAAGCACGGTAACAACGACAGTGCCTAGCATAAGTGCACTGCATCCGAATAATGCAACTGCTACCGTAACGAATGTAACATTCTCGGATGATTTCTACGAAATTAGCAGTTTGGTACGTGTAACAGTGCCCATATGTTTCGGCATTATAGCCATCAGTGGCTTCTTTGGCAATATTCTCGTGATATTGGTCGTGTGCCTCAATAAACAAATGCATTCGACCACGAATCTATTGATTGTTAATCTGGCTGTTGCCGATTTGCTATTCGTAGTCTTTTGCATACCCTTTACTGCTGCCGATTATGTCGCGGATACCTGGCCATTCGGGGATCTATGGTGTCGCATTGTACAGTATTTAATTGTGGTGACAGCGTTCAGTAGCATTTATACGTTGGTTCTGATGTCCATCGATCGTTTTCTTGCCGTTGTTCATCCCATACGTTCGCGTATGCTGCGCACGGAAAAGATAACAAAAATCTGTATTGGCGCCATCTGGTTGGTGATATTAACAGCATCATTGCCTGTAACGACATCACATGGTGTGGTGGTAAGTGTTTGTAAAATGTACTTCCATTAACAGAAATCTTAATTTATGATGTTTCGTAATTAAGTTTGTAAGTTTTTCTAAATTATTTATTAATTTAGAATCAAAAAAAAAAAAAAAACAAGAGAATTATAAATATTTTGTAATTAATTTTATTGGAATACACATTAAAAAGGCAAAATAAACAGAGAAATTAAATTTATTACTTAATATTGGACCATATGACTGCCTGGCCAAACCAGTTGGCCTTCGTTAATAAACCATTTTGTGCTCATTTATTTATTTCGCTTCATTCCATTTCATTTCATTAACATATTAACTGGTGATTAATTTTATTATTAAAAACATAGAAAAACCACAATAAAACCACAAAAAAACAAAGAATCAAATTGAAAAATAATAAAATTTTAAATTTATTATTAATGTTCTCGATTTTTATTGTTGTTGGTTTATAAAAAAAAAAAAACTCTTTTAAAAATTTCGTATAAATCATGTGTGCCGTGCCTTTTAGACCATATGCTGATGAGTTTCATTGGATGAAATATTAAATCATTTCTAATGATGATCCACATCCATACATAATAAAGTTTTCTTATTTCATGAAAATTTATAAAGATGGTTGTTATTAGATCTTAATATCTTAATTTAAAACAAATATTATAGCAAGACAAATGACGTCATCGTATTTTCTTTACTTTACTCGAGCCTTAGCCAGAAATCATAATCGCTGCCAGTCAGGTCATTTTACATACAGGGTGGCTGATATGTATTGCAACCAACTTCAGGTTGTTATCATTTGTAAACCGATCGTCTGACAGCTGACAGATTTATTCCAGTGACAGTTCATTTTATTATTTACAAGCTTACAAAAGCATTTTGATCTATTGCATTCAGAAAAAAGTTATTCGTGATGGAATTCAAGCGTGATAGTGTGATTGCTTTATATTTGGCTGGAAAACCACAGGTGGCTATCGTTAGAGCCCTCCAGCATTTAAATGTGAATAAATCTTTTGTTTCTCGTACCATTGCTCATTTTGAGCAAACAAAATGATCGGGTTTACTTGCCAAAGAGGTCAGCTGAAAATTTACACCTGCGATTGGCCACCAGAACTCAAGCGCCGCCGATGGTAATGGTGTGGGCCGCAGTAACGGCCGATGGTCGCTCCCCGCTCGTATTCATCGAAGGTGGGGTCAAAATAAATGCCGAATATTATCGGGAAAATGTCTTAAAGACAGTATTGAAGCCCTAGGCAGACAAACATTTCGGAAGCAGACCATGAACATTCCAACAGGACTCAGCACCACCGCACTCAGCACGCGTCAACCAAGAATGGCTTAAAAAGGAGGTTCCTCGCTTCATTTCTACCGCACAATGGCCACCAAAATCTCCGGATTTCAATCCGTTGGACTTTTGCGCCTGGGGCCTTTTTGGAGAGTAAGGTTCTCACTAAAAAATACCAAAGTGTCGATTATCTCAAGACGGCACTTAGCCGGGAATGGGCCGCAGAGCCACTTTCGTGCAAAGGTGGCCAATTCGAACAAAAATAAACTGATTCTAAAATTTGATGTTATTTCCAACATATTTTGCTTTTGAACAATAAAATTAAAAAGAAAATTAAAAAAATATAGAGCTTTACTATGTTGCATTATATATCAACCACCCTGTACATATGTACATAATTGGTCATTACAATCATTTAGTCAGGATTACGACCTAGCTGCTCACACCACATTATGGCGTGTGCGTTAATTGTATACAATCTGCAGTTTAAAGCCAACTCTGAACGACAGATTTTGAGAGGAACTTTTCATTGCAATTTTTATTTACTCTCAGAGTTTATGCCCGAAATCTGCTGAGTGGTAGGCGCCGCAGAAATCTTTTTTCATATTTTGCATTGGATGCACTGCCGAAAATATCGCTTCTGTTAGAGAAACTGTGGCTGATAAACTAAATTAGACTCCAAGTCGTTGTCAGCAATTGGAACTAGTATTTTACGGCTCATTACGAATTATTTCCCACTTGGAATTTCTCCTTCATCCATAGTATTGGTAATTAACTTAATGCTCCTCAGGGTCATAGTATACGTTTCGAACATTGAAAGGACATCTACAAAATATAGCCAAAAGTTAGGATAGAGCTCAGCTAGTTTCGTAAAGGCATAAAGAACTGTTTAAGCAACAACTAAAGCTGGCTGATTGGATGCCAGAGCAGTAAGCTTTCAAATGTTTAGCTTTCAAAAAAAGATTTTCTTCAACTATGAAAATCATTTCTCTCTCACTGGTTTCGTCAACAAGGAAAAATTGTTGCCTGTATACGAAACCCCTGAAATGATAGGGAAAACGCTAATGTATCCACGAAAAGCAACAATTTGGTGCCCGTTGGGCTGTATTTTTGCGAAAGTGATCCTGGAAGAACAGTTACCGTCAGTTCAGGGTATTATGTTCATATAATAACAGATACTTTTCGCCTTCATGTTAAAAATAGCGATCTGGACGGTCTGTAGTTTCAAAAACAAGGTGCTTCAAGCTACACAATATGACGGATTTTGATTTTATTTCAATTAAAAGTATCTAAAAAGAGTAATAATCACTTGTTGTTACCATCTATTGGATACCAAGATCATGGGATTTAATGCATTTAAAATTTTCTTGCATTTCAAAAGGTCAAAAGTCATGTCTACCTAAGTTATCTGCTAAAGTTGGATTATTTTCAAACTAACATTTGCCCATATACCATCAGAAAAAGGGTCGACTGTTGCAAACAATCCAGAAGCAGTCATTTAACCGGCATTGTTTTTACAATGAAATAAAAGTTTCATGGAAATCATAGCTATTTGTGTGACTTATTTAACTGTACTGTTGGAACACCTTTCATGTACAGTGTGCGTTAAAAGACACTGTACACTAAGGATAAAATTCTAACAATCACCAAACTTAACTTTTACCACTTAAGGAAAGTACCCAAAAAATTTTTTTGAATTTTTTTTGTTTAAATTTTAAAAACTGGCAATGGAACAATTTTATAATAAAAATAACGGTAATTTATTAATGTATATTTTTTTAATGTACAGTTTCTTTTGAGGCTCACTGTACATAAATATGAGTTGTTTAATATCTTTGATATAACTTTGTTCGTACAAATATAAGATCATATAGTAGCCTGAAATAACTTTCATATACAACCAGTTAGGTTTTCTTTGGATCATGCTTTTACATACATAACATACATACATACATAATTGTTTACATTACAGCCATTCCAGTCAGGATTACAACCTAGCCTCACACACCACTTATGTTGTGTGTGTGTTTTTTTTTTATATATATGATTGGCGGGACCTACAATTTAAAGTCGATTCGGAACAATAGATTTTTGAGAAACTTTGAGCGTTGCTATTAGGCTGTTGTGAGCCATGTTTGCTTGGTAAAATACAGCAGAATTTTGAGATTCTTCAGATAACACAGTGATATTACAGCTATTAAATTCGAATTTCAATTGATGTCAGTATTACTTAGCTTTATCATAATATGGATCCACGTCTTAGTTATTTTATAAAAGAGAGCTGATCGCTTTTGTAATCGCATGCAGTTTAATTTATTTGTTGTGTAACATACTGAAGAAAACGCTTATTTTTATAAGCTTGCTTAGGGCAAGTAATTTTTATTTTTTTGAATTTCAATTGAAAATTTTCTTCAACGCCTTTTTATTTCTTCTGCTGTTTAACCCATTTAATTTGAGAATAATTCCTCTATTACTCTTTTATGTTAAATTTTAATATCTTTTGCTATAAACTAACAATACATATAGCCAAGTTTAACTATACTATGGATGTCGAATATAAAATTTAAAATACATACCTTTTAATTCCTTCCTATAAAATACATTAAAATTCATAAGACTGTATATGAAATGAGCAATAAAATAAATAATTCCCCATAAAATATTTAGGCAATTACAACTACAACTACATGTACAAGTATGTTTGAAAATATTGAATGTTTATTATACTGTATGTAGTATTAACAGTGGTGAGCAAAATTATTTTATTAAAGAGAGAAAATTTTTTTTCAAATTTCAAAAAAATTAAATCAACAATTGAATTCAGAATTCCTTTAATTTTTCGATTAACAATTGAAATTACAATTACAATTTCATTAACAACACGGCAACACTTGAATATTTTCACACTGTTTATATTGTATATAAACGAGCGTGTGTGTGTGTGTTTGTGTTTGTGTATAATTTTCTATATGGCCTGGGTGTCAGTATTAAAATGAGTGCTATAAACTGCACTTAATGTCTGCTTTACGAGAGAGTGTTGAATAAAATACAAATACACTCACACTCACTCAACCCCTACATGCACTCACTGACTCACTCACGCACAAGTACGTACTTGTTTTGGGAGAGTGTTTCAACTTTTTTTTTTTGTTTGCTTTTACACTTTTCTTTTTTTGTTTTGTTGTTGTTGTGCCTTTTGCTCTCATTATTATTATTATTATAATTGTTGTTGTTGTTGTTTGTGCTGTTTATACTTGCATTAAGAATGTTTTGTAAACAAGCAAACAAACAGAGAATTAAAGAGCAAGAAAGAAATGCACTTGTTAAGGCTGCATGTACATACCTACATACGTGTATAAACGTGTATGTTTTGTGTTTTAATAACACGAGCATACACAAACACACACACACACTCACGAACACCGAATTATCAACTACAGCAATAAGTAAATCATGTACACATACCTACAGATACATGTGCATAAGTATGGATGGCATGAAATAAAAGATTTATTAGAAAATATTCTCTAATACATGTATAAGATACATACATGTGTGTGTGTGTGTGTATAAAATATTAAATTCCTCTGATAGGCAAAGGCAAAGTGGCAAATGTAAAGGCTTAAAAGGATTCAACACCTTATTTTAATGTGTATGTTTCTTATTCATTGCCATACTTAAGGCCCAGGATAATTGTGAAATTTGAGAAAATTTCGAAAATGTTGAAAATATTTTAAACATTTTTGACAAATTCGATAACTAATTACATGTTAATTAATTGACCAATTGCCGTACGCACTCACAAATCACAAGTGTTGGATATTTATAGCCATATAATCAAGGAATGGTAGTGTAGATAGCAAGATAACTTTAATTAACTTGAAACTATGAAATGTTTAATGCTTGTACGCTACACGATGAACAAAAGCAGTACGAAAGTTGGTACAAGTCCATATAGCATAGTCAATTTTATAAAGAATTAATTAAGACGTATGTTTTTAGACGAACGTCTGCATGGAACGTCTGTCTTAAACCATTTGTCCTATAGAAACAGGCCCTTCAATCATTCTAACTATACTATATAAATAACGCATTTATTTCTATTACATCTTATGGTGTTTGGTTACACAGTCGTATAATTGTTAGTTTTCTAATAAAAAATGCTCATACGCCACAGTGTTTGTATAGTGTTAGCCACAAATATGGGCAATTTCGTGTCAAGTGACCCAATTTTTATAATCGAGTACTATTGCACCAAGGTTAGTACTATTGGATAGTAGGCCAGACACAAATCAGTAAAGAACTGCCGGAGTTAGAGGGGGTCAAAGTTGGACATTTTGGTCATACAGGGTTTTTTTAAAATGTGTGTAACTTTTCACCTATTGGTCCTAGCATAAAATTTTCAAAGGATATTAGATAGCTATTTCTTTTATCTTTCAAAAAATAATTTTTTTAATTTTTTAAAAATTTTTTTATTAATTTTTTTTTTAATTATTTTTTTTTTTTTCAATTTTGCCCTTATACAATTTCCTTTAAGACCTTTATAATCGCTTAATGAGATGCGGGATATCTATCAAAAAAATTATTTTTTAACTCAAGAATAAGATTTTTCAATATTTGGCACATGTACCATTTTCATTTTCCCCCATTTTTTTTCGAAATGGAGTTTTTTTTATTTTTCCTCAAAAGAAAACTTAGACCATTTCCTTTAAGATCTTTGTGGGCAAATTTTACCATATGCACTATATTTTTTTAATGGATGTGTTTTTTTTTGCTCAAAGAAAGCTTAGTTCTTTTCCTTTAAGAGCTTTGTGGTCACTTAATGGGATGCGAGTGGAAAAACTTTAGCGTGCGAAACTGAAGCTCTAGTAACTCAATTTTATCAGCGAGATGATATGAGTCGAATGATGCCAGGAATGAAAAACTGGGTATCTGTTCGAATCGATGGCCAGAAAGTCCAAATGGTCCATCCGCTTAGTCCAATTTTGGCATACTCTTACCAACATTTCGGCCGGTATCTCACGAATAAATGCTTCAATGTTGTCTTCCAATGCGTCAATTGAAGCGGGCTTGTCTCTATAGACATCAGCTTTAACATAGCCTCACAAACAATAGTCTGAAGGCGTTAAATCGTACGATCTTGGCGGCCAGTTGACCGGTCCCGAAAGTGAAATAAAATGTTCACCGAACTCGCATCTCAATAAGTCCATTGTTACGCGTGCTGTGTGGCATGTGGCACCGTGCTCTTGTATTTTGGGTAAAAAAAAGTTGGATATCATCTCACGGTAGCGCTCACCATTCACAGTTACGTTACGATTCGCAGCATCTCTGAAGAAGTACGGCAAGCGTTGTTCGTTCGTAAGACGATTCATGGTTAAATTATAGACCAAACTGAAGATGTTTGACAGTGAAACAAAACACGAAACGTGCGTGGGCTGTTTAAACCAGTGTTGCCAAAAATATAATAGCTAAAAAATCACCCTTTAGGTCTTGGAAAAAAAATTTTTTTTTTTCTATAGTCCGAGGTATCGAAGAAAGCTTCCAGTATTCACTAGATTTTGGAATCCTCTAGCATTGTATTTAGTTTAGGCAGCCTGTTATTGAGCAGGACCCTTTGGATGATCTTCTGATGCCCATAGAATTCATAAATTATGACTTGTGTGTAATTAACTAGTCATTTGGAAGTAATTGACAAAGCAGTGACAAAAGAAGTCTTCCAGTTAATACTTTAATGCATTTTTGTATCTTTAGTACAAGTTCAAATGATCCCAACACTTATTATATCGGTAACGAATGTCGTAATGGTTACGCTGTCGTATAATGAATATTATTCATACGCCACATTATACTGCATTGCGTTTAGAACAGGTGAGTAAAGTATTTTAGGATTGTAGCATGTTTTATACCAGATCTCTGCTTCTTTTATAGTTTAAATTTCAGCATAGAAAACTGGTTACCTAGTAAACATTAAAGTAAAACTAAAACTATACTTGATCTCATGAAGATTTTCTAGCAATTCACTAGAACAGGGACATATTTACACCTGATAACAAAACCATTAATTCAGACATGTCTAGTGGAGCAATGTAGATCGAATGTAGTAGACATGTAATACATGTCAATACAAATCTGCTGAGTATCTTATATTCTACGTAATTACCCAACCAACCTACGTACAATTAGAATTTCTTTGAATAACTTGGCATAGATAAAAAAAAACAGAAACGATATGCAATAAAAAGAATTTCGCAACACTGCTTAACTAACCGTGTATAAACAATTACTTGAAATCGTTTTATTTTCAGAATTTAATCTTAAAAAAAAAAAGAAGAAGAAAAAAACAGAGAGAATTCGCTGTTTTTTTTTTATTTTTTATTTGATTTGATTTTAATATGCTTGTTAATGTGTTTATAAGCATTAAGTGTGAATAACGTTCAGATTATGGATGGGAAAAGGAAAAAAATTCCAAAAAGAACAAAAACAAAGAAGAAGAAAATAACTGTAGTAGTGGGGGAGGGTATATGGGATAATGAAATTAAAAATTTAATTTTAAATTTTTAATAATTCAGAAAGAAAAAACAAAAAATAAAAAATAAAATATTTAAAAACGAATATTTTATTTATTTAAAGCGAAATTATTTTATTATTAAACAGCAACAACAACAAAAATAAAAACATAATTTAACAATTTTTTTTTTGAAAAACTATGTGTGAAAAACAGATTTTTATTGAAAACGCCAAACAAAAACAAAAAGAACGAAAATTCAAAAATAATGTGAAGAAATCCATTCTAATTAAAGTATGGCTACGAATTGATTTTGAATAAAATTCTATGATTAAAGCATTTACCACCACCATAGACGTCATGGCCATATGGAAGGAAAACAATTTTTGAGGATTCACATTGGATATTTTGTTGGAACGAACAACAAGAACTTGCTTTAAACGTTTTCTGAAAACTGACTCATTTGCAGTTAATCTGAGGAATGTTTATAAGGAGTAGTAAAAAGAAATGAGGGCTTCAATATATCTTAACTATCATTGGATACCATAATTGTCTTACTTTTCGTCATAAGCGTATAAGCTTCCTCCGTGTTAAGCACAGAAATTTCGCCATGATAAGGCCTTTCCTTGAGAAACTATTTCGTAATCCTGACTAAAGGGTTGTAATCACCAATTATGTATGTAAGGCCCTTCCTTGTAAATCCCAGACCTCTTGGTTTTCTTTTCGTCCTTGAGGGTAGGCTGGTGGCCAAAAGCACTTAATTCTTTTGCTACAGACTTCAGGTCTTGTTTCTCCAGCATCTATAGAGAGCGTCAAAAGAAACTGTACATTAAAAAAAATATATACATTAATAAATTACCGTTATTTTTATTTTAAAATTGCTTCATTAGCAGCTTTTCAAAATTGAAACCAAAAAAAATTACAAAAAATTTCGAAATATTATCAAATTTTTTCGGTCACTCTGGTAAAAGTTGAGTTTGATAATTGTTAGAATTTTATCCATAGTGTAAAGTTTCTTTTGACGCTCACTATATTCTCACATTGAAGTCGCCGTAGTCCTGTAGATAGTGTAATGGCTTATTAGATTTAAAGCCCGGGTTCGTATCCCAGGTCAGGCATCAAAACGAAAATATGAAAAATATTTCTTCGGCGATTTCCTCTCAGCAGATTTCTGGCAAAAATTTTGAGAGTAAAATAAACCTGCCATGAAAAAGTTTTTCAAAAATCTGTCGTTCGGAGTCGACGTTAAACTGTAGGTCCCGACACTCACGTATAAAATTAACGCCATCAACATGAGTGGGGTGAGAAGCTAGGCCGTAATCCTGACTGAAGGGTTGTAATGGTCAAATATGTATGTATGTATATTCTCACATAACATTAGTCAGCAGTTAAGGTGCACGCACAAAATAATTTAGGAATTCTTAAGTAACAACGAACAACAAAAACTCTTTCATTATTTTGTACGTTGCCTATAACAAACCAAGTCCCGTATTTATAATAAAGTTTGGGAGTAACACCAGACTTGAAAAACAATACGGGACAGGAAACCCTTTGGAACAATCACATGCTTATGTATGGTTAACAAAACGTCTTCAATGTATGGATCTTGATCGAGTTGGAACGAATTTCGATCTTCCTGTTGAAATAAAATTGAGGCCCTCCTGACGCGAATGATGACTGGTGATGAAAATTGATTAAATTACGATACAGTCTAGATAGCAATGTTGTGAATAAGTGTGCTTAATAGGTGGCTAAGACAGATATGATGTTCTAGAAGATTACACTGATTCTCTTAAATGACTAGCTTCATGTTATCTCGCATGTTCAAAACTTGCATGTGTTAATAAACCGCCAAAATTTGAAACTGTGCCTTCAGGTGGGTAGCTTTGGTCACAGGAATCGAAATTTTTTCCATTTGGACAAGGCTAATTTAAACACATCGATGATGACAAAGCCCAAACTCTGAGCGTTTGATCATGTCTGGATGCATGCATGTACTATTGGCCATTTAACACTGCTTTCTCCCTCTATCTTACTTACTTACTTAATTGGTCATTACAATACTTTAGTCTGGATTACGACCTAGTTTCTCGCACCACTTATGTTGTGTGTGTTAATTTTATACATGAGTGGCGGGACCTACACATTTAAAGTCGATTCGGAACTATAGATTTTTGAGAAACTTTTCATGGAAATATTTTATTTACTCTCAAAGTTTTTGCCAGAAATCTGCGGAGAGGAAGTCTGCGAAGAAATATTTTTTTGTATTCCGGCTTTGTTCGATATATCTGACCTAAGGTTTAAACCGTGATCTTGCGTCTAACACACTACCTCCTAGACTACGGCGACTACATCCCACTATCACGATGAATTGTTCTAATTACGATACAGTAAACGGTCTAAATATGGGACATCCTGGAATATAAAACAAATAATTGCTAAAAAATCCGTATCAATTAAATCTCCTGAAAACCAATTCAATTGGTTGCCAATAGAGCAACCTACGAAATTGCAAAATTCTGCATATTTTGCTGTTGAGGATCATTCCATGTCTGCTAAACAAAAACCTTTTATTTTATAGAAGAACAATGGATTTCTTTTTACTCTATAATATATTTTTATTAAATATTTTTAATTTATTTCATTTTGTTTTCATTTTGTTTTTATAAATTATAGTGGGATTTTTGATTATTTATTAATTTTTAACTGTTTCTTACATATAAACACACTTTAAATCATTCTATTCTATTCGTTTCACCCACTCTGTGTCTCTCTCTGTGTTTTTCTGGTCTTAAATTATTCTCTTCTACACAATCTTGTTGACGAGGTGTCGATGATTGAAATGCCCATAAATTGAGGAATTTTGTGTGTTTTTTTCTTCTTTTTTCATTTTTATGGCTGCCTGGCATTGCCTTTTAGCCATACGTTTTTCAATTTTATATTTGGCCAATACATACAAATACATGCACACGCACATTCATTTAATAGATATGGATTTACGTAGAATGTTTGCAAATAAAGGGTGTTTATTTTAGAAGAATACACATTTAGAGAAAGGTGAAGAAATTTATTGTTGCCAGTTGAATATGGTCGATGATATTTAATAGAAGATTTTATTAAATTCGAGTTTTTACAATATTTTTGAAATATTAAAAATTAATTTTAGTTTAGTAAACCAAAGTTTCCAAGTTCAAGTTCTTACACATTACAGGGTGTTATTGTGAAATTTTTGGAGACACAATTTACCATGATCTACAGGCAACACTTAGTGCTTATAAGACCAACTGATTTGAGAACCAGTAGTGCTATTATAGTATACTAGTATTACATCATCTTTATCTGTCGCATTCATAGCTCATTTCTTGAATGGAATCGGCCATCATTACAGCGAAAGTGGTGGACGTTTTTTAATAACTGCACCCTGTAATGAAGTTTCTATAAAAATTCTATACATTTCACTAGATAGTCTCGTGAATTCTTAGACTTCAGTCTAAGGTTAGGTTAGGTTTGGTTTGAGGACGTGTCATTGGGACAACTACAATACCCAAAGGTCGAAATGGCCCATTGTAATACGTCCTAGAGGAGAGAGAAAGAGAGGATAGTAAAGGAGATAGGGAAATTGGAAAAGAAGAAGGAGTAGGAAACGGTGGATAAAGGAGCGGAGGAAAAACAGATGGGCCACAAAAACACAAGAGAGCGCGACTACAATCTTGAAGCCCTAGCACTTCTCAACCAGCCCAATCTATTTATGAATCTATAGAGAGCCTTAATATCGGCTCTCGACAAAAAGTCTAAACCTTCGAAGAAGCACCTGCCCAGGATTCTCAACATCAACCGACTAAGGGCTGAACAGTTGCAGAGGAGGTGTTCGATAGTTTTCAGACTAGCAATGATGATTAAAAAACTTCATCACATCTCAATAAAGTTTTATTTTTGTTGCCATCCCAACAACAACACCTATACAATCGAGACGCCTTACAGCACTGTGTTTTCTGTGTTAACTGAGCACAGTAATATGCTGTTTTAACCAAATGGAACATTTAAACTCCAGGTTTTATTGACTACGGCATCATTTTCATGACGGCATCCAGATCATAAAGCATATCAAACAGTCACTTCTTGGCTTTTCGTGATACCAAAGCAACAATTTAAATTGTTGCCGGGAAAAATTAAATAAAAGTTGCTGTAACACCTAATTAGCATATCTATGGCGTTGAGATTTATCAGCCAACTTTAATTGTTATGTGAGTAGGTCGTTATATGAACGACGTTGCAAATTTAAATGAAAAATATGCCAAATTGAGTCATAAGATAGGCTCAAGTACTGAGAGCAGTGGGAAAGCAAGAAATTTGAATTATCTGCTTGCTAACTTGTACTAACAGAGGGGGTATTTTCATTAGTACGTACATTGCAACGATACGCAGGCCAGATCACATTTGTAGCGCCTTTAGTTTCATACAATTTCTTTCATAAAATTGACAATTCCCTGGACAGTATGTTGATCATTTTAACTATTTTTAAGCATTCTTCCTTTGTTACTCAATCCATATGCGTAAATAGCAAAACTTTCTCGAAATAAATGACACTAAGTAGCGTAAATAAGTTAGGTTAACTTACTTAGGTTAACTGGTCATTGCAACCCTTCAGTCAGGATTACAACCTAGATTCTTACACCATACATGTTGGGTCTGTTAATTTTATACATGAGTGGCGGAAACCTACTGTTTAAAGACGATTGAGAACGACAAATTTTTGATAAACTTTTCATGGCAATTTTATTTACTGTCAGAGTGTTTTCCAGGATTCTGCTGAGAGCCGAAAAAACAAAGAGATATCTGATCTGCAGTTCAAATCGTGGCCTTACGTCTAAATAGCCAACACACTATCTACTAGACTACGCCGACACACATAATACTAGTGATTTTTAAATCACTAATTAATTAAGAGTCGCCGTAGTCTGGTAGGTAGTTTGATGCCTCATTAGACGTGAGGCCACGGTTCAAAGTCCAGGTCAGACAATCTACAGCAAATCGAGATATGAAGAAATATTTCTTCATCGACTTCCACTCAGCAGATTTTGGCAAAAACTCTGACAGTAAATAAAAACACCATGAAAAGTTTCTCAAAAATCCATCATTCGGAGTCTACTTTAAACTGTAGGTTCCTGCACTCATGTATAAAATTAACAGACACAACATAAGTGGTGTGAAAAGCTAGGTTGAAATCCTGACTAAAGGGTTGTAATCATAGCTGCCAGATAAATGAAGCATCAAATCGTCAAATATTTGGGAAAAAATCGTCAAAATTGTCAAAGACGTTCATTGAAATCGTAAAATAATCGTCAGAAAAAAATAAATAAATAAATTGAAAGGTTTTAAAAACAAAAACATATAAAGTCAATGTTAAGCAGCAATAATATTATATTATCTATACCCATGTGTGGTGTAAATATTAGAGATTCAGAAGATCTTAACGTTATGGGCATGAAAATTCAGTGTGATGTTCGCTGGAATCGACACATTTTTCAGTGCCTTGGTTTCTTAATAAATGTGCAATAAATACTTCACTTCATCTGATCTATTTACCATTTATAACCGACCGAGAGTGGAATACAACTCTCATGTATGGTTGGTTCTTAACGTATATTTTGAGACTTCTCAACCGTTTACAGGAGAGGCCGTAGTAGCTCGTTAATCACGATTGATTCATCGGATCATCGTTGCAATGTGGCTTGTGTTTCACTGTTCTATCGCTACTACAACGGATATTGCTCGAGCGAAATAAGGGGACTTGTTTATGAAAATCATGTATTCCTACGTAACACTCGCACACTGCATTACAGACAAAGTTCGTTTGTTAGACGGACTATTCGTAGGTGGAACTCCCTTCCTGCACAGACCTTTCCTGTTACTCATGGTATAAAAATATTTCAACCTAGAGTCCATAAACACTGCTCCCTCTTTCCTCCTTCCTATAATATATTTTCCTAGTTCCAAAGACAATGCCATCCCCTGAGTGTTAGTCGTATTAAAAAAAATAATGGCACTTTCCTAAGGTCTTCATATAATATTAGAAGCTATAATCGAATTTTTAAAATTGTCTGCAACGGCAAATAATAAATTATGCTCAACTACGATGATATTTGGGAGTTGAAATTTTTGGGGTTTTAAGGGATTAAAAAAGCATAAATAAAGAAAAATCATCACAGGTATTCGAAAATAACTTAAAAATATAATACTTTACTCCTTATTATTACTAGCATAAATTTTCAACAGTAGCAAGTGTAAAGCAAATACAAAGCTTAAAGTGGCTTTTAATGTCCTGAAGTAAAGAAAATGATGTAAATTTTTAATTTCTAGAAATCGTCAAAATAAGGGCATAAAACGTCATGCCGTCAATATGATATTTTTGGAGCTCAAAATCGTCAAAATGACGATAAATCGTCAAATCTGGCAGCTATGGTTGTAATGATAAATGTAATGATAAATTATTATAAATTAATTCAAATTTGATGTGAATTATTGGTTAATAAAGTAAACTTTTATGTTGTACAGTGTACAAATTTATCTTATTATTTGCCACAAACAATAACTCAAACGATATCAATACCCTTTAACATGGCATCTATTAAATCAAATGCTTGATTGTATAAATGGATGGATGGTTGGATAAATGGATGGATGGGATGGATGGATGGATCAGTTTTATGTTTTCATTTTTACGCTTTTTAAAAATTTTTTGTTGTTGCTGTTATTGTTGTTTGGCAGCCATAAAGTATATTTTTTCATCAAAAAAAAAAAAGAGAATAAAAATTTTTCATCACGCTCAGCTAGACATTCTGTATCTTTCCATTGGATTGGATCAGCCATGCTGATATGATAGAATTATTTTCAATAAAAATAACAACAATAAATACAGGAAAAAAAATATTAGAATTGCTTAAAAATTATTAACAATTCTAGTGTAATTGTTGTTGTTGTTGTCGTTGTTTTAATTTTCTTTCTTTTTTTTTTAATTGCAAAACAAAATAATCTCACGCTGTTTTATGATGAAACTGGCATTGCTGTTGCTGTGGCTGCTACCTTAAGTCTGCATGTAGATGTTAACCTAACGTTCGTTTATAGGCGAAAGTAACAACATTTTCAGTTTTAACAACTGTTGCTGCTGCTTTACATTGATTGAAATGTGAAATTTAAAAAGGCTGGTCAGTCTATAAATGAAATATTGGCTGGCCGGCTGACCGGCTGACTATCTGAATGACTGGCAATGGTCTTTTGATTTTAATTGTGTTAAATTGTTTTTGTTGTTGTTGTTGTTGTTATTTTAATGTTGTTGTTATAAACAAATACACTCGTAAATATATAAACACTAGGCTGGTTCCTATATGGCACTTTTTTTATTTTTTATTTTTTTAATGTGGGCCAACCGGAATATATATGAAGTACAGTGAAAAAATAACACATGATTTTTTAAAAATTTTTGTATTAAGATTTAGGGGTCGCTACCGGCCTTCAACCTTAGCGTTTTTGAAAAAAAAAACTTCCTGCCTTTATATATGTATTCTTCCATTTGGGTGTGCATTAAAAATATGAATTTTATGCACACCATTATTGAATAAAGATTTTTTAAAAAAGAGGGAAACATTTTTTTCGGAATCATTTACTGAGACGGCTAAGCGACTTTTGTCCGATCGTCCTTCCGATTGTAATATTAAATTAAATAGCAAGGTAGAATTAAAAAATATTAAAGATATTGTGTTTAAATTTACTATAAATACTTTTAATTTATTATGGATTCGGGTGAAATTGGTTAGAATCTGCCCGTGTTGAGACCTTGCGAGAAAATATGGGACAGTCCTTACGAAGTAAGTTTAAACCTAACGTGCCACTTACTATTCACTGGGATGGAAAAATGGTAGAAAATATCAGCGAAAGTGAAATCGTAGAACGTCTTCCAATTCTGGTGTCTGATATGGGGGTTGATAAACTTCTAGCAGTGCCAAAATTATCTAATGGAACTGGAGTTGCAGCTGCGTCGGCAGTTTTTGACACATTGGTAGAATGGAATCTTATCGAAAAAGTCACATGCATAAGCTTTGACACAACTGCCACAAATACTGGAAACGATGGATAAAGATACGCTTTGGCTGGCGTGTCTTCATCACATCTTGGAAATAATGCTTGAAGCTGTGTCCCGCCAAGCACTTGGTACTTCAACTGGGCCTGAAGCATTGATATTTAAAAGATTTAAATTAGCCTGGAACAAAATTAATCGGAAAAACTTTAAATCGAGAATTTCTGATCAATTCGTTTTTAAAAATGTAAAAATATTACTGATGACACCATTTGCTTCATCCTAAATCAGTTAAAAGAGTTTCAGCCTCGCGATGACTACAAGGAACTATTGAAGCTATCTTTAATATTCTTAGGAGGTATTCCCGAATCTGAAGTATCTTTTAGAGCGCCTGGAGGTCTTCACCTGGCTAGATGGATGGCTAAAGCCATTTACTGTTTAAAGATTTATTTATTTAGAATTGAATTCAAGCTAACCGAAAGCGAAGCATCCTCAATTCGAGATGTTTGTATATTTTCAGTAAGAATTTATGTAAAGTACTGGTTTGTAACCCCATCAGCGGTTTGTGCGCCAAGAAATGATCTACAGCTTTTAAAGGACCGAAAATATTATGCAGAAGTAAATGAGTTGATTGGCACTGCAGCCATTAAAAAAGTCCTTGGTCATCTTTGGTACTTATCGGAAGAGCTTTTGCATTCGCCTTATTTGACGACCAAGTTTCTGTTGATACAAAAAAAAAAGATGGTGGCCGCTTTAGATGTTGAAGGACCGGAAAAACCCTTAAAACGAATTACATTAGAGGCCACTTTAATAATTAGCAAACAATTAGAAGATTTTGTTTCTAAAAACACTCTTAGATTTTTTAGCATTACCGGTATTTCATCCAATTTCTTAAAGAAAAGTGTTGAAGATTGGGAGGAAGATGAGGATTACGTAAATGGTAGAGACATAGTTCGTTCTATGGGAGTTGTTAACGATATAGCAGAAAGAGGAGTAGCACTGATGGAGGAATATAATAATCTACATACCAACAATGAACATCAGAAGCAGTATTTATTGTCGCTGGTGAAAGATAATAGACAAAAGAAACCCAAATTGCAATAAATTAACTTTGCTCCAATAATTATTTTTAAGAAACTATATTTTATGTTAATCAACATTAATTTCATGAATTGACTGATTTTGTTAGATTTATATTTTACGTTTAAACATTAAAACCATTTTTTTTAAATTAATACATATGTATATATTTTCAATAAACACATGTAACCTATTTGAAGATTTTTATGTAAATATGTACAATATTATCCCGATTAATTTTGAAATAAATCTTTTTAAATATATTAAAAATACGCTCGAAATCGTCTTATTTCTGGGCCATAGTACCACTATTAAAACACACACTGGAAAAATATAAAGAAATTAAGAAAAAGTTATAAGGGCAGCGATTTTTATTAACACCGCAGTTCGGGGGCCGGTAGCGACCCCTAAACCTTAACAGAAAAATTTAAAAAAAATCATGCATAATTTTTTCACAGTGCCTAATATATATTCCGGTTGGCCATTAGCAAAATCCAATGTTTTTATTTATGAACCACCCTAATAAACACACACATACACGTATGGCCGTACCTATTGGCTAAAGCAATACATATTTGCCAATGAACAGACAGACAGACAGTCAGATTCTACCATAAAATTGTAAAAATTGTTGAAAATATTATTTTTTTTTACGATTTTATGAAATAAACATTCATTACTTTTACGTACAATAAACATTAAATTTGTTGTACGTTTGTATGTATGAATAGATGGGGGATACTAGAAACAAAACTAAAACAACAATAACAATAATAATAAAATATTGCATTTAAATGTAAATATTTCTTTAACAAATTCTGCAATTTTTCTTTTTTTTTCTCTTTCCAATATTTTCATGATAAACATCATCGGCTACATTGTTCGATAACACTTTGCAATCGTTACATTGCTTTTATTGGCATTAAAAATGTTGCTTTTTAAAATCGATTATTACTGCAGTTGTTGTATTTTATTGAAGAGTTTAGCATTTATTACGGATCTAAAATTATTCGCAAATTTTATGGGGTTTTTATCACTCGAATACTCGTGGGCTGATAACACAAATTTATAATATTGTGTGGAGCATACAACTTCTCTGGCTTTTTCTGGATGGCATCTAACCACCAATTGTTATATTTTGGAACCAACGCTTTCCGTTTGCTCTCGGATACGCATTGCGGACGTTGAAGGTTTTTACTGCTATCCATAGTGAAAACCTTACCCCCACTTTGTAGCTTATTGATATTGGTGGCCATCTCCTCAAAACTGTAATAAATAGTATTGTTACGGATACGCCTGATACAACTGTGTCGACTATAGGCTGGCTTGCTATAAGCTTAACATCATAAAAAGTAGCTCCACTTTGAAGTCCAGTAGTTTAGTAAGTATAGTGTTAGCTTATTAGACCTGATTCCACGATACAAATCCCACGTCATACATCTCCAACAAAACGAAGTACTGAAAAAGGCTTTATTCGGCGACTTCCTCTCAGCATAATTCTGGGAAAAAGTCCAAAAGTAAATAAAAAATTGCCATGAGAAGATTCTCAAAAGTCTATTGTTCAAAGTCGGCTTTAAACTGTCGGTCCATGATGGGCCAACCTTGGTTTATGTTGGTCACATTTGGTGGATAAGTACAACAGATAGGCGGAGTATGTAGTCATTCTGTTTACTAGTATGTAATCAAAGTTACTTTTTTATGGGTTCAGGGGCATAGAGATTTTTTTTATTTATTTATTTATTTATTTATTTTGCCTATGGAAATGCACCTTGCAGGCAATTAAGTAACATTACAATATTAAAATACTAAAAAACTAAGAATTTAAATATTTAATTACATTATTTTTTATAACATTATTTGATAATGAAAAATCAATTATCATATACAATTTATTAAATTCATAACACATTCTCCTTATTGGATCAGCACCAGCATAGTTGGATCTAAAAAATTGAATTGATAATGGGGAAAAATGACGTGACGGGCGTTGAGGAACATTAAATGAGATGTTATGAATTAAAAAACTGGAGCCAATATCACCAGTAATTACATGAACGAGATATTTAACATAGTTCTGCGGCTTTTAAGTTTGATTAATGCTAGTCTAGCAGAATAAGATGGTAAACTTGTGGGATTAAAATTCAGTCCTCGGAGACAAAACAACAGAATTACTTTTTATATAGAGGATCCCATATTATGGATCCATACTCGAGTATAGGCCTTACAAGAGATGTGTAGAGCGACTTAGTAACATAAGGATCGTTAAATTCTTTTGCCCACCGTTTTATAAAACCAAGTACACTCCTAGCTTTATTTACTGTCATAGCTATGTGCGGAATAAAATTTAGTTTGGGATCGAGTAGAATTCCAAGATCCAGGAAGTTATCTACAAGCTCAAGCTCATATCCATCAAATGCATAGTTTGCAGGAACCGGATTCTTTCTTACAAATCTCATGTATTTACATTTTTTGAGATTAAGCTGCATTAAATTTAAAATAAAAAAATTTTAGTTACATACATACATACGTACATAATTGGTCATTGCAACCCTTTTAGGCAGGGTTACGGCATAGCTTCTCACAACATTTATGCTGTTTGTGTTAATTTTATGCATGAGTGTCGGATTCTACATTTTAAAGTCGATTCCGAACGACAGATTTTTTGAGAAACATTTCACGGGAATTTTATTTTACTCTCAGAGTTTTAGCCAGAGGAAGTCGCCGATGAAATATTCCCCTCATTTTGATTTGTTGGAAATGTCTACCCTGTGGTTTGAACCGTGGCCCTACGTCTAATAAGCAAAAACACTACCTATTAGACTACGGCGACTTCAGGAGCATAGTGATGGCGTCGGTTTTTCGATAGCCTCAGTTTAACTAGGCACTCCAGTTGTTCCGGTTGTTCTATAAGGAGACTCCAGTTTTTTATAATAGGGGGACTAAACTGGATAGGAAGATTACTACATAATTTCCTTTCCTTGAATCGTATGATCATTCATCATTCATTGTACAATTTTTGTATTCACTATCCACCATCTTATTGGAAACTGAACATTCTTTCATATGACTTCTACAAACACTGTGAACCTATAGGGCCAAAGAAAATTATTTGTTATCGCATGTATCAGTGCCTAGCTCTTGACATAGGGAAAATAAGGTTCTTGGTTACATGACATCTTTTACTGAATCCTCCAAAAATAAAGGTATACGCAATATGGTGTATTATTTTATAGTATGGATAATTTCTTATAGGCATTGTTTGATCTACCATTTGGATATTGGTTTCTGGTATTACAAAGAACTTAATCTCTCACCCAACGTCAATGGTTAATATTGTACTCACGACAGATTCAAGGTTACCCAAACCATACTGTGGTAGTGACAAGGTGATCTAAGTGCCAGTATATACCTGTGACGAACGGTGTCCTTAAAAATCTAACATCTAACAACTAATGAACATGCCATAGAAATGAAGAAGATAAGTCCCAAGGTAGAGAACATATTGTTTTTCCGTTTCTTTGTCAGCGAATTTTGTTATCCGATAGCATAATACTCAAAGGGATGGTTACTTATCATCAGTTCAACACTAAAGCTAAAGTGTACCAATAGAAGAGCCCACTAGAATCAAAAGAACAGTTAGGTTTTGTGGCGTAATAAATCTTGAGTTCTTAACTCTTGATCGCTGCCTTATGAGTGGTATTAGATCCGAGTTCTGCTTAGCTTATGAAGAACAATAAGAACAAAGTCCCATGTATTGTGAGAAGACAATTAAAGGCTTTAACTTCACATTACACACAATAGCATATTCAACAAATTTACCCTGGTTCTGCTTCAAAAAAGGTGTGGGAATTAGAAAAAGTGTATTTGAAGTGGCCATGGTCCAGTAGGCAGTATGTTGGCTTATTAGACATGAGGCCTTGGTTCAAACCGCAGGTCAGACATCTCCAACAAAAGGAAATGCGATAAAGTATTTCTGCGGCTACTTCCTCTCAGCAGATTTCTGGCAAAAACTCCGGAAGTAAATAAAGTTGCCATGAAAAAGTTTCTCAAAAATCTGTCGTTTGGAGTCGACTTTAAACTGTAGGTCGAGCCACTCATGTATAAAAAATTAGCAGACACAACATAAATGATGTGAGAAGCCAGGTCGTAATCCTGACTGAAGGGTTGTAATGGCCAATTATGTATGTATGTATGCGTGCATGTATTTAAAAAGGGGACCAAAATCGATATTGCGAAACAAAATCCTTAATTGGCATGCACTTGAATACCAATGGACTGATCTATTACGACACTAAGTATGACAAAAGCCTGGAATACAGTTTCATCATATTGACTCACATCCATGCAGCATCCTATGTTTGTTTCAAATTTGATAAAAATTTTCAAATTCATTAGCACAACTCGCCTGCATTCAAATCTAACATCAAATGCCTTAAATTTATTTTTCACAATCCTAATCCCTATTGACCATTTGCTTCTACCACATACATATGTAACTCCATACTAAGAACAATATTTATTTGAGTCTCCTTTTTCTCTATTTTGTTTTTGTAGCGCACTGATGAACCTGGCATCCCTGAATTCGAAATGTGCCAATTTATGGAGAATGATTTTCTAACACCATCAGCGTATCAAATAATATTCTTTGCCAGCTCATATTTGCTACCCTTGATGGTCATTAGTGGCCTGTATGTGCGTATGATCACACGTTTGTGGCGGCAGGGCAGTGGTGTTCGCATGTCTGTCGAATCACAAAGGGGACGTAAACGTGTCACACGTCTGGTTGTTGTAGTTGTGATTGCATTTGCATCATTATGGTTGCCGGTACAGGTGAGTATAGAATTTTCGATTTCTTTCTTGCATCTACGATTGAAACATTTCACACACTGCAACAAAATGTTGCAAGCATCACTGTGTGTATATAGTGGAGATGATGATGATGATGACACTTTATTCATCTCCCGTTTTTGTTTCCTTCATTTTTTTTTTTTTTTCAATTCCGTGCATAGTTTTGTATTTAAGGAGAAAAATAGAGAAAGGAGAAGGGGAGCGGGTAGAGGATTATATTGGTTTATCAATATTTGGTAGTCGACAATGTTTAACAGCCTGACTATGGATGGAACAGATTCTATGTCTGATGTAGCGTCAACTCTGAAAAAGTGTTGATATGGTTAATGTTGTTGTTGTTGTTAATCTTGTTTCAGTTGTTTTAACAAATTTTGCCTTGTTTTTCGATTTCGTTTTTTGTTTTTTTTTGCAGAAATTTTCCATTTCATCCCATACTTTGTTTCAGGATGCATTGTTGTTGTTGTTCGGTGTTACATTTATTGTTTGTCGATGTTGTTATCGAAAGTTGATTCAACACACTGTCTGGTTGCTAATGCCAATCAATGCACAATGGGTGGATTATGGTCTATGGAAACTATTTCTCGGTGCAAAATTAATTTTTTTTTTTAATTTTTGGGCCTACTAAACCCAAGACGATGTCCAATGCTGTAGTAAAAAGCTTAAACTTTCCTTATCCTAGACAATGTTCTTAATTGTTTACATACGAAATTGAATGGCATAATCCTATACTTTGTATTCAGAAGTTTTATTGTTTGCCCCAAATTCTCCGTTCCCTAGCCAACTATACTCGTATATTGCTATCTCAAGACACTAGCCTATAATCTCATGTAGGAAAATGAGTAAAATTCCTTATTTAAAAATCCTCTTCCAAAGAGTAAAAGAAGGAAAGTTCGTTGAATAGATGCCGTCTTGTCTTCAATGCAAAACTTCGGAACTTTGTTGACAAGGAACCTTTTTACCTTTTTATATTGAATTATACAGCATAACTATGAGTAATAGCCAGCGTTTCGAATATTTGTCTAAGCATTGCCTTTTCTTACATGGAATTTGTTACTGTAATGGTCTTTAAGATTATCTCTTCTGGTCGTTATGCTTCTTTTATTAGTTCAACAAACTTGTCTATCATACTTCACTTTTTCTCGTACAGTAGCATCACCTCCTTTACATTGCCTACCACTAAAATTCTACTGGTCACGGATTTTATTTCCATTCATTCTATGTCATAATCTCGGGCATTGGACCTCTTTGAATCTTTCAATATTTGGTATTAGTTTGTTCTCCAATCTAGTAGTTGAGCTAATGTGTATAACTTTCGACTGTAACAGCACAGGTTCTTTGATGAACAATGGTAATACAATCTTTGTACCTTTTTCTGGGATTCATGGAAATATGAGACAAGGTTCATTGGAAGACACAAACATTACTTGATACCACTTTACTACAACTGAGTCACAGCCATTGAGATGAAGAAGACGCCTTTGTAGAATGAGACAAAGTTATCTATTTGATGTCTCAGATTTAAAAAGTATTTTGGATTTTGTAACTAAAAGTCGTAGTGTGTTGGCTGATTAGACATGAGGACACAGTACAAACCCCAGGTCAAATATCTCCAACGAAAGGAAACATAAAAAAATATTTCTTAAGTGACTTCCTCTCATCAGTCTTCTGGCAAAAGCTCTGAGAGTAAATAAATTTGATATGAAAAGTTTCTCAAAAATCTTTCGTTCAGAGTCGACTTTAAACTGTAGGTTCTGCCAATCATATGTGAAATTAACACACATAACATAAGTGGTGCGAGAAGCTAGGTTGTAATCTTGACTGAAGGGTATGCATGTATTTCATTCAACATGATATCTACTTTCAACTACACATATGTCATATTTTATTTTAGGATGTTCGGATTTGCCTTTACCTGACGCCTATATCCAAGCTGTGGGGAATAATTCCTGCTATTGCACTACCAGCGTTGCCATTTGCCAAGTTTTCCCTTTTTTTCAAGTTTTTGGAGATGCGAAAAAGTTTTCATTAAATTTGTTTTCTAACAAAACAAGTTTTTTCGACAAAATTGAATTTAAATTTTTTTTCAATAAATTCAGTATTAAAACAGAAAATATTTACATTTTTAAATAAAATATTGTTTATTTTATTAGTCCCGGACAAAAACCGCAAAAAAAAACACCAACAGAGGGTACCGAGCTCCGGAATTTCCTTTAAAAATGTTGGTACTTTTGTAGAAAACAAGTTTTGTTTTTGTAAAAAAAAGTTTTTTTTCGCCAGAATTAAAAAAAAAAATTTTTAAAAATCTGGCAACACTGGCTGCTACCAAAGAAATGTTGCAATACCCACAGTACCTTTATACCAAACATTCTTGTTGGGATTTCATGGTATCCACTTACAATAGCGGCATTTGAATTGACATCATAGATCGCCTATGCAGATACTCAGCAGCTGGGCAATGGTTAGATTGCCTCAGTTTTTGTTTTCTTGTACTGAGCGCCTGTCTAAATCTGCCGACCAAACGCTTGTTACCATCATTTAATGGACTTGACATGGTACTCACTCCTGAAGCTATTTTGTTGTCAACCTTTCTTCTTCTTCACAATATGCTTGAAGCATTGTTATAGTGCATTTTGTAACTTCCGTGCATAATTCTCCATAAAAAAGTGTCCTTATTAACCTCTTAACCAGTACCACACAAGTACGTGGTATTATTTTCTTTTCCTTTTTTGGCCGATATTACCACCCAGCATAACGCTTCCCTGAAGATATTTTCTGTTAGGATTCGTTTGTCTTAGATTTCATGTTTTGCTTTTTATGTATCTCACCTTATCGCGTAGTAAATCGCTCTATCGGAAAGTAAACCATTCAGAGGTTCTTCAAAGCTCTCTTCTAATGTTTCTCTTCTCTGTCTGTCTGTGTACTCTGACCACTCTTCCAACTTTTCCCGCGCTTTTCGTGTCTTTCAAATAAACTGGCCCGTTACATATAGTTGTCTGGGGCTACCTTATTACGTATTTATTTTATTTTTTTTCTTCACCTCATTTACTCCATCCTCAGCCCATTGTACAGTGCAGTAAAATGCATTGCATTGAATGCTGCTTTGCATACGATAGATTGTATTTAATATTTAACTAATTGAGTCTCTTATATTTTGCAGTTGATACTATTGCTGAAAGCACTCAATATCTACTATGCCGATACAAAGTTCACCGTCATTTTACAAGTTGTCGCACAAACTATGGCGTATGCAAGTTCCTGCATAAATCCGGTACTCTATGCATTTTTATCGGATAATTTTCGTAAAGCATTTCGTAAGGTAAGTGAAATTTAATCTATGTATACTAAGGAGAGGATACCCTTTTTTCACTTTCCAACAGTTGTGGTGATTGGTTTTCTAACAGTTGTGGCTTTGGTAATGGCAAAGCAGACCTTATAATATGCAACGTAACTTAATATAATGCAATGTAGATACGTATGAATACGAAGGAAATTTTCTTTACGAAAGAAAGAAAAGTTCATTAAACTTCCATAAATGGTTGGTTGCATGGTTGCCCGGTTAACTGGTTGCCTGGTTGAGGGTAGAGATATGAGAAGACATGCTTTGCTGCATGAATTATTTTCATTATAACCGAATGTGGTTGCAATTGCTTTTTGCTTAATGACAACAAAGCGAATTAATTTTGTTTTTCGTTTTTTTTTTTCTTTGAATTTTAAAAATGCATTTAAATTTGTTTATTCTGTGGCAAAATGAAACAAATACAAATAGAGGGGGGAGGGGCAGTTTAATAGGCACTGGGGTGTTTGGGGGATAAACAAATATTTGCTTATTTGTGCGTTTAATTGGCTGTTGAATGAATTTTAACACGCCATGTAATTGCTATGCCATGCCGTGCAGGTGCCCGCTATATCTTGTTTGCCAATGTGTTGTTGCTCTTGTGTCTAAATATGGATATAGTCGAGCCCGGGTAAATATTTATTAATTTTCATTTTAATTTTTAATTATAAATTGTTTTTTTATTGTTATTGTTATTGTTGTTATCGAGATCGCCATTGTAAATACCTGTGCTATTGCCATTGTTATCACTATTGTCTGTCTGTCTGTTTATTTTATTTATGGAGATTGAATTTGTTGTTATTGTTTCGTATTTATTTACCATCCATTTTTATTTATAAATTCTGCACTTATTTCACAACGTTTAGCATTTTGTTTTTGTGCGCAAAATTTATTGAAAATTTTTCTTAAAAGTTCTTGGAATTTTTTACATTCAAAATTTTCATTTTCAAGAAACATCCTCGTTCGTTCGTTCGTTCGTTCAATAGCCAGCCAGTATTCTTCTTGCAAAAATTAACTTTTTTTTAATGTTTTCGCGTGTTTTGGATTACTTTTTTTATTGGATTTTTCAATATAAGATTTGTTTTTTAATCTAAAGGGGCATATTAAGAAAGAAAGAAAAAAAAATCGTAATTTAATGACGATTTTGAAAGTGTGAAAAACATGCCAAAGATTGTGAACATGACAGTGTTTATAAATATTTAATGACCTTATCAGTGGGTGTTTCAAATGCTATCATAAAACAGGGGGATTTCAAATAATGAAATGAAATGTTGTATTAAAACGTAGCTAATATACGCAAAAGAAACTCAGTCTCTAGCTGGCTGACTGACGGACTGACTAATTCATCGAAATATAACCGAAGGAAGCCATTAAAAAGACTTAAAATAAGCTCAACAGAAGCATAAATGGCGGCTGTAGTTGAAAAAAAAACATACATACATGTATACATACATAATTGGTCATTACAACCCTTCTAACCTAACTTCTCGGACCACTTATGTTGTGTCTGTTAATTTTTTATACACGAGTTGCGAGACCTAAAGTTTAAAGTCGACTCCGACAGACATATATTTGGGCAAGTTTTCACGGCAATTTTATTTTACAATCAGAGTTTTTGTCAGAAATCTGCTGAGAGAAAGTCGCCGTAGTTTGAACCGAGGCCTCACGTCTAATAAGCCAACACACTACCTACTAAACTACGACGGTAATACGAGATTCTAATTAAACAATTTTTTTCAGTCCCATATCTCAGAAATCAGTAAGCTCCTTGAGTCCTCCAGCAAGAGCAGGACAGTAACATGCAAGGGATACATGCTTTGTCTCTCTCTCTTTCATTTTCACCTCCGCACATGAGTCAGCAGTGAAATACTCTGCGGTCAAGCGCGGTTCATGCTTTATGTCACAAAATGTTAAGAAATTACAGGAGAGCATGGGTTTACATAACTTAATTGATCATTACAACCTTTTAAGGCAGGGTTACAACCTAGTTTATCAAACCACTCATGTTGTGTGTGCTAATTTCATACATGAGGAGTAATAGAACCTACAGTTTTAAGACGACTCCGATCGACAGATTCTTAAGAAACTTTTCATGGTAATTTTATTGACTTTCAGAGTTTTTTTTTTTTGCTGAGAGCCAAACGCCAAAAAAATATTTTTTTTTTCATATTTTTTTTTGTTCGAGATGTCTGATTGAGGGGTTGAACCACAACCTCGCGTCTAATAAGCCGACACACTACCTACTTGACTTCGGCGACTTCGCCGATGAGTATAGACACACATCATTAAAAGCCGAATGACAGACATGGACAGTTCTTGTCCTCAGAAGTAAGGATTTCAAAGCTTCAACTGCGGAACAGCTATCAGCAAAAATATTTAACAAATTCGTAAAAACTACAGCTCAGTTATAGCCTTCTTAATACAGTAAAACTTCGATATAACGAACCTTGTTATAACGAAAAACTCAATATAACGAATTATTTTCTGAGTCCCTTGGAAAAACCGGATAATGATCTACCGGATGTTTTGGTTGACTGCCGTGTTCATATGTATGCTGATGATGTGCAGATTTATACCAGTACTCGTAAGGAGAATATTGTTTCTTGTTTACACTCTGTTAACCGTGATTTGGATAGGATTGACAGTTGGGTTTCGGCAAATGGACTATGCATTAATCCCTCAAAGTCCAAATGTATAGTGCTTTCGAAAGCCAACATTTCGGTTGCTATACCGGGCTTGAGTATTAGGGGAAATAAAATTGACTATGTCAAGTCTGCTACCAATCTGGGTATTGTATTTAATGACAGATTATCGTGGTCTGGCCATATAAGCGTTGTTGTTGGCAGAATATACAGCATGCTTCGGAACTTATGGGCGGTCATTGATTCAACTCCTTTTGCAATTCGTATGCAACTTGCTAAAACTTATTTAATTCCTGTGCTATTGTATGGGTGCGAAATCTTCGCAAATTGCGATAGTAATGACAACCGCAAACTAAACTTGGCATACAACAATATAGCAAGATACGTGTTTCTTAAAGGTCGCCGTGATCATATTTCTCATTTAGCGTACCAGATATCAGGTGTGAAATTTGATAATCTTCTGAAAATTAAATGCCTCATTATATTCCATAAGATTATTAATACGGGACAGCCGGAATATTTATTGGGCCGAGTCAAGTTTGCTAGGTCATTCCGGGGCATGAAGATTATTCAACAACGGTACAGGACTCTTCTGTCACAGCGTCAGTTTTTTATACACACCACAAGTCTCTGGAATTCCCTACCGAATTACATACAAAAGTTAGGCAATGCAAATGCGTTCAAAAAAGAGTTATTTAAATTATTCTCTTAATGAAAAGTATGTTACTTCCTTAGTATGGTTACTATATCGGTTAAATATTTATCCTTACTTTCTTACTCTGATTTTTGTAAATATTTCATTTTTATATTTTTATAATTCTTAATTTTTTCTTTCTTTTCACTTTTTTAGTTATTTCTGTTTGTTTTCTAAATTGCTTGAAATTATATTTCTACTTAAATTTAATATTTTTATTAATTTGTTTCTTATATTAATTTGCTATTTTTTTTGCTTAATTTCTTATACTTTACAATTATTTTTATTTTTTTTTATGTTTTATATCTTATTGATCCTAAGCATAGTACTATAATTTATAAGATTAAAATCTTGTTGTGTTATGTTAATTATAATAAATAAATAAATAAAAAAAAAAAACCTCTTTACTGCAAAGTTTTTCATGCAAAAATGCACTATAGCTATAACGTAGAAATACTCAGCCATAAAACCTCTATATAGCGAATAATTCGTACCAAAGCCTTTATACAACGAATTAATAATAAAGCTAAATCAGTCCCGGCTATGCAAAGCCTCTACATAGCGAAGTATTCTTTCAAAAGTCTCTATATAACGAAGTGAGAATAAAAAAAAATAAATTTTAGTTATGCCCGTTTCAAAAACAACAAAGTCTAAATGCGTTTGCAAGTGCCATTTCAAAGCCTCTATATAGTGGAATACTGATTCAAAAGCTTTTATCTAACGAAAAACGAATTTTATTCGTATACATATCTTCTAATTTCGTTATACCAAGGTTTTACTGATACATATTTATAACGAAAAAGTAGCTATAACGAAGTATTTTGTGATCCCCTTCAGTTTCGTTATATCGAAGTTTGTCTGTAACAAGAATATTTGCCTGTAAACAGTGCAATGATTTGGAAACCCCCTCGAGAATAAGCCCAAAAATTTGGCATGATTTTCATGGTAAGGTGTGATTTTTTAAGACATACATACATACATAATTGGTCATTACAACCCTTCAGTCAGGATTACGACCTAGCTTCTCACACCACTTATGTTGTGTGCGTTAATTTTATACATTAGTGGCGGGACCTACAGTTTAAAGTCGATTCCGATTTTTTTTTTTTTTTTTTTTTTTTTGAGAAGCTTTTCATGGCAATTTTATTTACTCTCAGAGTTTTTGCCAGAAATCTGCTGAGAGGAAGTCGCCGAAGAAATATTTTCATATTTTCGTTTTGATGTCTGACCTGGGATTCGAACTCGGGCCTTCAGTCTAATAAGCCAACACACTACCTACTAGACTACGGCGACTGATTTTTTAAGAGCTATAGGAAAATTTTTCAAAAAAAACACATAAAATTCAGAAAAATTCATGAAATCTTTATTTGAATCGATAGTACGGTCCATATAATTTAATGTTTGAAGATTATTTCATGCAAATGTTGACCGCGACTGCGCCTCAAATGGTCCATCCGCTTAGTCCAATTTTGGCATACTCTTTCCAACATTTCGGCCGGTATCTCACTAATATATGCTTCAATGTTGTCTTCCAATGCGTCAATTGAAGCGGGCTTGTCTGTATAGACATGAGCTTTAACATAGCCCCACAAAAAATAGTCTAAAGGCCTTAAATCGCACGATCTAGGCGGCCATTTAACCAGTCCCGAACGTGAAATAAAATGTTCACCGAACTCGACTCTCATTAAGTCCATTGTTACGCGTGCTGTGTGGCATGTGGCACCGTCTTGTTGAAACCACATGTCATGCAAGTCAAGCTCTTGCATTTTGTGCAAAAAAAAGTTGGATATCATCTCACGGTAGCGCTCACCATTCACAGTTACGTTACATGGTTTGGTTAAATTATAGACCAAACTGAAGATGTTTGACAGTGAAACAAAACAGCGTGAGCTGTTTAAACCAGTGTTGCCAAAATGATAATAGCTAAAAAATCACCTTTTAGTTTTATTTACTCTGAGGTGTTGCCACAAGATAACTGCTGGGATACCGAAAAAAAAATTTTTTTTCAATTGACTAGGGTTTGAACTCTCGAGCTGTCGTCTTCACGGCTTTATTATCCTGCCTACACCCGAAGCTCCCAGAGTCCATAACTGTGTTGTTAATTACAAGCTTACGGGTTTGCAATGTGCCGAACTCGCAGCAATCTTCTGGCAAAAACTCTGAGAGTAAAATAAAAATTGCCATGAAAAGTTTCTCAAAGTTCCTCGACTTTAAACTGCAGGTTTCGCCACTAATAGATAAAATTAACACACATTAACGTGGGTGATGTGAGAAGCTAGGTTGTAATGCTGACTAAAGGGTTGTAATGACCAATCAAGCAAACAAGTATGTATGTAAGTAAGCTATAAAATTATAAGCATTTGAAAAAATATCCATAGCCAGTTAAATATTTGTCTTCCGAATGGTCTATAGAGCACTGCTATTAGATTACTGGTGGCACGTAAGATTCATGACAATCACAAACTATAAAATTACAATGAAATTCTTTTAAAAACATTTTTATTCTTTGGTTTCTTTTATTGTTATAAAATGTTTTTTAAAATTCAAAAATACTACAAAAATATTAAAACAAATTTAAAACAAAAAATTAATGGAAATCATTCAAGCATAAAATCAAGAAAAATGCTTTGCTCAACAATTTTATTTAAATTAACAATTTGAAAAATTACATTTTATTACTTCTTATAACATAAAACATGAAGATAATAATTAAAAAAATAATAACGAAAATAATAAGATTTTAATTAAAATGATGCCCAATTGAAAAATTATTAATTTTAAAAATTTTACCAGAATTTCTGTTGTTTAAGTACGTACACTTTCCAATCAAGTTTTAAATAAATTCATACGATGACTGGCTGTCTCTGTCTCTGTATCTGTCTCTATTAAATTAAATTAAATTACTTTTGAATAACCAGACACTTACATTACATCGTTAGTTTACGTTTGAAAAATTAAAAAAAAACAGAAAATGAAAGCCAAGTTCGAGTTTATGACAACATCAAAGGGAAAAATTATAAATTATTTGATTTCAAATACATACATACATATTCTATCACACACAATGATCTCTTAATCTCTGTATTTATGTGTGTGTGTATAGGTTTATATAAATGTTTACACATGAAAGAATAGAAAATATTTTCGATTTAATTTTTGGAAATTATTTGATAAACCAATATAACTCACACAGCCATAGAAAGAGAGAGAGAGCGAGAGAGATAATAAATAATACTATTTTAAATATACTTGTAAATATTTACGCTGTAATAAACATCTACTTATATTGTATATTGTAAGTGTATTAAGTATAGTCACACGTATACTTACATGGGTAAAATAATAAGTATGTGTCGGAAATTTTTTCCATAATATTAACTACATAAGAAATACAAAGTTTTTCAAGTTCGAGATTTCTTTTGTTTTTTGCTAATTTTTACCATCTTGTTAAATATCTAGAGTACAATTACCTGAAAAACGACAAGTAGTACGGTTTCAGTAGGACCCGTTCTGCTGTCTATCCGTCTAGATATTTCTAAAGCATTTGACAGGGTATGACACATGGAACTTCTATCGAAACTTATTACTTTTTGGTATTGGTATTCACTTCTCTTTATTTATATCGAGCTACCTCAGCGATCGCACTATATGCGTTGTTATAGATGGGGTCACTTAAGACGAGTTCAGGTTTAAGTCAAGGGCTCTGCAAGGCTCTGTTCTATTCCCAAATCCATTTCTAATTTTCATAAACGAACTACGTTTCCTTACTTCTAAACCTTATCACTCTTTTCACTCATAGTATTTTAATGACAGGCCCAGCCCTTGCGAGATTTTGAGGCGAGAAGACTTAATATGAATGCCACTCTCACATCCGACCTACAGTCAATCTACTAATGTCTTTAACGTGTGAAAGACACAATGCTGTTTATTGGCACACAAGTGCTCCCATAACATTGCCTCATCTATAGTTATGGGTGTAGATATTAGAAAGTCAGACGCTCTTGGTGTTCATATATTCGATGAAACCATCACATGTTTCAAGTGCCGAAAAAAGGAGTCAAGTGCCTCGATTTCTAAAGACGTTGCAAGAAATACTTCATTTTCATCTGATCTCCTTACTATTTACTCACATGTATGAGCGTACAAGATAGGACCAAGGTGATCATTATTGATAGTAGGGTATTCAATTTCTGTAGTCGATTGGTCTGTAGATTGCACACTGCATTACAGACAGAATTCATTCTTTAGACGCACTATCCTTATGTGGAAGTCCCTTCCTGCAGAATTCTTTCCTGTCACTTATAACATAAAAAGATTTAAATCTAATGTTCACAAATACTGCTTCCTCTGTCCTCTTTCTCATAATCTATTTTCTTAATTCATTAATTGGCGATCACAACCCTTCAGTTAAGATTACAAACTAGCCTCTCACACCACTTTTGTTGTGTGTGTGTTAATTTTATATATGAGTGGCGAGACCTAGTGTTTACTGTGGACTCCGAACGATAGATTTTTTAGAAACTTTTCATGGCAATTTTAATTTACTCTCAGAGTTTTTGCTAGAAATCTGTTGAGAGGAAGTCGCCGAAGAAATATTTTTTCATATTTCGTTTAGTTAGAGTCAAGGTTAAACCGAGGCATCATATCTAATAAGCCAACACACTACCTACTAGACTACGGCAACAAGTCGCTCATCCTGCCGGTATTTCTTTAGGCGCAGAAGAAAGGATGTTATTAAGTACCGGCATAGCAGCCTTGAGAATATTCGAGGGAAAATTCCTATGAAAGTTTTTTGGCGATGACTGCGCCATTCGATCCAACAATGAAATGTAAGAGCTCCTCAACGATTTATACGTTACTCAGCACATTAAGAGCCAGCGGCTGTTTTGGCTTGGCCATGTCGTTCGAATGGAAGAGAATCCATCGATGAGGTGGGTATTTGAAGTGGTTTCTTAGTCGGAAGTCGGTGTAGAGTACGACCTTGTTTTCGTTAGAAGGACCCTATCGTGAAAACCCTGTCATCGATTGGAGTGACCAACTGGCGCGCAAGAAGCATAGGCTTCTGGAGGGATCTGTTAAGGAATGCCGAAATCAATTAATCGGGTTGTTAATGGTCAATTAACTAAAAGTGAAGTGTGTTGTACTGAAGTAGTCGTAGTCTAGTAGGTAGTGTGTTGGCTTATTAGACGTAAGGCCCGGGTTCATATCCCAGGTCAGACATGAAAACGAAAATATGAAAAAATATTTCTACGGCGACTTCCTCTCTGGAGATTTCTGGCAAAAACTTTGAGAGTATAATTAAATTGCCATGAAAATCAACTTTGAACTGTAGGTCCCGCCGCTCATGTATAAAATTAACACACACGACATAAGTGGTGTGAGAAGCTAGGTCTTAAGGGTTGTAATGACCAATTATGTATGTAAGTGTGTTGTACTATTCATTCAAAAACACTCCTGCAAAGTTGTTACACGATTGTAAGCGAAAGACGTGCTCAAATTGTGGAATACTTTATCACATACCCAAGTGATCATTTAAAATTGAAACCGTTTAAGCTAACTAAAGCCTTTAATTTTATAATTTCATAAGAGTTTTCTTTTTACTATACCTTCTATTTTTATGTATTCAATAAAACATACAAAAAAAATTCGCATCACAAAAAATGATGTTTATGATTGACTCGTGTACTACATCATGGCGTTTTTCTCATTTTATTTATTATAAACGTATTGTATGTATATTGTAGTAGTAGTAGTATTAGTAATAAACTTAATTTAAAATACTTTTTTTTTTATTTATTTATTGTTTTTTTTTAAGTATTAGCTGTTATAGGATATTGTATATTGAATTGAATATGTACATATATATGTATTGAATATGTATATTGAAAAAAAGTAGATTGTCCAACCAAATGAACTCATTTGATTCACACATAAATTGTGAAAAAATTTTGTGTTTTTCTTTAATTCCTGATATAATTTGCAACACAATATTGTTTTAAATCCTTGTTTCTTTTCGTTTTTTTGCTGTATTTTATACCTGTTTTGGCTCTCAATTTTTATTTAATTTTAATGTGTATCAATAACAACAATAACAATATAAAAAGCTTAATAATAAATGATGATGATTTCTCTTCAAAAAAAAAAAAAAGAAGGCAAAAAAATAAACATAATTTTTGTTAAAAATTTCTTACAAAAAAAAAATTAAAAATTAATAAAAACAAAACAAAATAATGGCGGAAAAAAATTTTTTAAAAAGATAACAAATAAATAAATAAAATAAACAAAAGAGAGTTACATACAAACACCTAATAACTAGATACATATGTATTAAGCATCTATGCCGGAGCAGAGAGGAGCCGAGCAGAGCTGGCAGTCTGGCAGACATTAAATTGTGGAGGAACCTATTAAATGTTGAAATTAATGCCATTAAATATTTATAAATTTTCTTTTCATATTTTTTCTGCTTTTTTATTTTTAAATGTTGTTGTTGTTATAAATTAAACAAATAAATACTTTTTATGCACAGAATTGAAAGAACAACAACAACTTTATGAACATCTAATAAAGCTTTTTTTTTGTTTTTATAAATTTAAAAAAGATTAATAATTTGAAGAAAAAAATATATTAAATGCATGCAATTTGCTATGGATCGCAAATAATTATTGGGTAAGGGAAAAAGTACAATTTTTTCATTTTCGTGATATTTTTTTAAAATCTATTAAACACAAATATTGTTCACAAATAATATCAAAACAATGAGATATTTATGGTAAATAAGAATTACAATAACAAAACTACTTACAATTACAAATAGACAAGCAAAGATTCTAGAAGTTGCCAAACCAAAATCAAATAAAGTAAAGGATAAAGTTAAGGAAAGAGTAACACTAATAGCAATAACAAGTAATTATTATTAATTGGCTTGTTAGACGTGAAGACACAAATCAAATCCCAGCTGAGCCCAGGTCAGACATCACGAACAAAAATGAAATACTAAAAAATACTTTTGCGGTGTGTTCCTCTTAACAGATTTCTGGCAAAAACGCTGAGAGAAAATAAAATTGCCGTGAAAAAGTTTCTATCGTTCGGAGTAGACTTTAAATTGGATGTGGATAAAATTAACACACACAACATAACAAACAGGCAATTCATCCGTATGAAATGTTTTTTATGTAATTCATATGCAACGATTTTGTTTGTTGACACCGAGTTAGAACTAAGCTAAGTACAACATTTAAAATATATTGCTCCACCAACCAATCAGCATATATACGGCATTGTAAATAATCAGCCGACTTTAATTGCCGCATAATTTGGACTTTATATGGATGTACGAGCAATACAAATGCAAAATACGTCGTAAGCCGTTAGTCAATTGATAAAATTATCGTAAAATAAATAAATTCCGATTATTTTGTAAATAACTTAGACGGAATCACGTTTGTAATGCTTCCAGTTTTTTTATTTTCTTTATAATCTTGTCAATTTCTTGCATAGTAGGATTGGTTGTCGCCGTAATCTAGTAGATAGTATGTTGGCTTATTAGACGTTAAGACCCGAGTTCAAATCAGACATCAAAACGGCGAGTTCCTCTCAGTAAATTTCTGGCAAAAACTCAGAGAGTAAATAAAATTGCCATGAAAATCTTCTCAAAAATCTGTCGTTCGGAGTCAACATGAAAAGAAATGCTTACTGTTAACAGATAGACAATGTGACAGGTCACATGACTTTAATGTAAACAATTTGATCATCAACATCACCAGCTTACAAAGATAGAGCTGTTCGAATAAAATTGGAAACCTTTTAGGCTTTAAAAGAAAACATTTAGTATGGAAATGTCAAGGTAAAGACAAAATTATTCCTGAATATGATTCACAATATTAACAAAATTATTAACTCTTGTTTTGTAGCATTTATTCGCTTGCTTAAATGGTTAGTGCAACCCTTTAGTCAGGATTACAACCTATCTTCTCACACCATACATGTTGTGGGTGGTAATTTTATGCTTGAGTGACGGACATACTGTATAATATCGACACTGAATGACAGATTTGATAAACTTTTACTTTGAGAGTTTTTACCAGAAGCCTGCTAAGAGGAAGCCGCCGTAAGAAATATTTTTTTTTTTTTAATTTCTTTTTATTCTAAATGTCTGAGCCAAGAACTGAACCAATTTGTGACTTATAGTACGTATGATGAATGTTTTTTTTTTTTTTGTTCAAAATATTTATTCAAGATCAGCGATTACTTTTCATTTCAAATTGATATTCGAATTTTGCGAATTCCGAATTGTCTTTCAAATTGTGAATAGTTTGCATTAGGCCTTAGCAAGTATGTATAATAAAGTAACAGTGGAGCAATATTTTGATATAAACACCCTGTATACAAACATACATACATAATTGGTCATTACAGCGCTTCAGTCAGGATTACGATCTAGCTTCTCATACCGCTTATTTTGTGTCTTTTAATTTTATACGTGAGTGACGGGGCCTACAGTTAAAAGTCGACTCCGAACTACAGATTTTTGCGAAAAGTTTTCATGGCAATTTTATTTTACCCTGTTGAGAGAAAGTCGGCGAAGAATTATTTTTTCTTATCCGTTTTGTTGAAGATGCCTGACCTGGGGTTTGAACTGTGGCCTCACGTCTAATAAGCCAACACACTACCTACTAGACTGCGGTGGCCTCATAAAAACCCTGTATATACATATGAAGGAAACATCAGCACAAATTTCATAAAACTTTCTGTTTTGCAATAAATTTAAAAAGATATTTAATTTCCTTATAAAATAATAAAGGACAACAACATGAATAAACAAATCTTTATCAACGTTTGATAATAATTTATGCAAAATACTTTCAATATTTACATTGAATCTTTTGGAAAAAAGGGAAGGGAAATCAATTAACTTCCAACACACCTTCAGTATTCACCATAATTTCGAAGATTATTTTCTATTGAAATTTATACTCGTAAATTATTTTTCATTATAAAAAAAGAAAAAAATGAAGAAAGATGAAAAAAGACTGGTTCGAGTAATTAATTTGAATTTTTTTTTAATTGCAGCATAAGATTGATATTTTTTTAATAGAATTTTTATTATGTGTGATTTGTTTATGAACAAATGTACAAATGGATGAATGATGTACGTATGTACATATACATACGTACCTATATTTATATTTATGTTTATGAATTTCACACAAAAATATTGATTTTGTTTTTATTTTTGTTGTGTAAAGAATTGAAATCAATTTTTTAAAACATTTTTCTTTTTCAGTTTCTTTAAATAAACAAATTGAAATCGAATACAGCACACATACATACACACAGATATTTTATGTGAAAGTTTTCAATTCTTCTATACATTCTCTAATTGAATTTATGTTAAAAGAAATTCATTTCATTTTAATTAATATAGGATCCTTTAAGTTCGAATTCGTTAGTATGTTTCCCAAATAGAGGTTGAACACTAGTTTCTACGACATTTCTTTACATATGGTATGTAATAGAGGGATAAAGTCATCGTAACCTAGTAGGAAGGTGTGTTGACTAGCTTAAAACCTTGGCTCAAACATCTCGAACAAAACAAAAAATGAAAAAAAATATTTCTTTCGATGACTTTATCTATCGGCAGGCATCTGGCAAAAACTCTGAGAGTAAATAAAATTGCCATGAAAATGTTTCTCAAAAAATCTGTCGTTCGGAGTCGACTATAAACTGTAGGTCCTGCCACTCATGTATTAAATTAACCCACACAACATGGGTGGTGTGTGAATTTAGGTTGTAATCCTGACTGAAGGTTTGTACTGACCAATAAGGTAAGTAAGTAAGTAGCTAACGATCACATCACATAGCACTTACATAACGATTAGATTTGATGCTTCTTACGAATCATATCACAGTGTGATGCATTAAAAGTGAATGGAATGGAAGCGGTTTTTTCTGCTCCGAAAGTATCACATCATGTTTATCAAGTCTTACATTCATATATATGTACATAATTGGTCTTTACAAGCCTTTAGTCACGATTACGACGAAGTGCCTCAGACCACTTATATTTTGTGAATTAATTTTTATACATGAGTGGCGAAAACAACAGTTTAAAGTCGACGCGGAACGACAGATTTTTAGGAAACTTCATGGCTATTTTATTTACTCTCAGTGTTTTTGCCAGAAATCTGCTGAGAGAAAATCGCCGAAGAAATATTATTTTCATATTTCGTTTAGGTGGAGATGTCTGACCTGGGGTTTGAACCGCGACCTCATGTCTAATAAGCCAACACACTACCTACTAGACCACGGCGACTTTATCAAGGCCTAGTAAGACATTAATCCTTCTCGAAACCTTGCAGAAAGTTTTGTTTAACTGAAAATACTGTTGTTTCCTCTGCGCACATTTCTTTCTCGTGCCAAGGAGTTAAGTTAGAGGGATGTTGAATAACTTGATCAATTTGAAGACGTTTACGATTGATCCAGTTTTGGTGTACTTGATGCATCCAAACTAGCAGAGCAGATATAAATCTTTAATTCTGTTAAAACCATCACTACACCTTTAGTTTCAACATCAACATGAACTCATACATACATTGGTCATTACAACCCTTCAGTCAGGATTTCGACCTATGTAGCTTCTCACACCACTTTTGTTGTGTGCGTTAATTTTATACATGAGTGGCGGAACCTACAGTTTAAAGTCGACTCTGAACGACAGATTTTTTAGAAACTTTTCATGGCAATTTTATTTACTTTCTGAATTTTTGCCAGAAAACTGCTGAGAGACAGTAGCCGAAGAAATATATTTTTTTCATATATCGTTTTGATGCCTGACCTGGGATACGAAAACGGGCTTTACGTCTAATAAGGCAACACACTACCTACTAGATATAACATAACATGAACTCTTACTCCATATAATAATTGCTGTATAATCAAGTCCACTATGATGTTCAATAATGTTACTACGGTACGCCAGGGTTTACAACCATGGCGTCGCTTAACACGCATACAATATCATACCAATCTAATGTCCACTATGGTGATCTAAAGCATTTCCACTGCCTTACAATAGGTACTGGTAACTAAGGTCATCTGTGAAAAGCATTAGAAGAAGTGTGACTAAGTTTAGTTTCTTACTTCACATATAAATACGTACATACATGCATAAAATGTCTTCTCATATTTATTTGCTTTAAAGTTTAAATCTTTAAAATTATTTTGCCAAAAATTCAATATGTATTGATGCCTCTGATTTCAATTTATAGTTTTAAAATCATTTTATTTATATTTATTTACAGAAAAGCGGTTTTTAAATTATGAATTGATTTCATTTCTATTTCTTTTTTTCAATTTTTTTTTTTGTTCCACCATATGGCAGGCGCCATCATAATTTTTGAAAATTTTGTATGGCGGCTGATTGAAAACAATAAAGTTTGCAAGTAAATAACTTTTAAATCTTTTTCTAATTGATTGAAATTGACCACATTTTAATACCGCAACAAAAACACCAACAACAACAACAATAATAACAATAATAATCAAATAAATTACAAACAAATAAAATTAAAAGAAGAACAAATAAAAAACAACGAAACAAACAAATAAGTGAAGAGATTTTATATGAAATTTTGTAGGATTTTTAATTTGCAAGTTTTTTTTGTTTCGTTCATAATTTTCTGTTTAATTAAATTAAATTACACTGAAAAACGTTTAATTTTTAATAGGCTTTGACTCAAAAACTTCCTTTTCATTCCTTTCCATTGAATCGCAATAAGGCTTCCGTTTGTGCTGTAATGCACGCGAGGATTCATGTTTCCTACTAAGCCATAAGCATGACAAAAATGATATGTCAATTTATTTTAAGATTGGCCAAACATATCCAAATGATATTTGGACGAATTGCTGGGAAATGGTGGAACTATAACTTAAAAACGTAGCATTAGATGGTACACTTCCAGGATGAGTCTATGGGGCTACTATGTATATAGGCATGCAAGACAAGGTTAGAAACATCTTAGAAGGAGGTTTAAAATATACAGAGCTTTGGTTGGAGTAAACATTATAAATTTAGCAGCATTTTCTGTTTGGAGTAATACAGTGTTCTGATATGCACCATTATTGCGTAAATCTCAATAAATGCCATTATTGAGCTCAATATTTCATATAAAGTTTTAATTAATTATTGCTCAATAAATATGCAAATTGTTATAATATTGAGTAAAACATAAAATGCAGCACTGTCATAAGTGTGTTTAGTGAGCATATTACAATTTACCGAACACTTTCTGTTGATATTTGAGCCGTTCAGTGCACAAAGTGATTAACTCCACTTTTTGGAAAATCTTAAATTTAAATGTCAAAGCACTTGGGATAGTCATAACTTTTTATATTTATTATAACTTTCCCGAATAGTAAAGGTTAACACCATTAAACGACAAAATTTTTGGGGCTATTGAATAATAACTAATTCAGAAGACATTTTTATTAACTCCATACTCTTATGTAAATCGTTTCAATAACGCAATTCAAATGCACCACTAGCAACCGTTGAATGATAACTATAATCAATTTGCAGCTATTATTATTATTTAATGCCACAGATATGTATTTATGTACTCTACAATATATATTTGTAAAGAAAATTTTAAAAAACAATTTCCATTATTTCATGGCATTTCTCTACTTTTTGTTTTACGGAGTTAATCGATTTGTGCACTGAGCGGCTCATTTGACAACTCAAATGTCAGCAACGACAAACAAACACTAATAAACTAACCAACAACACTAATTTTCGCGACCAAAATAAAAACAATATTGTTGTTTACCAGCTGTTAAATGATGAATTGAATTGAGTAAGCTGAATTGCGTATATTATTATGTGTGAACACTTAAAATAATGTACTCAATTAACCGAATATTGACTCAATAAAAGTGCATATCTGAACATAGTATAACAGAATTAAACGCAATATTCAGTAGAATCAACTTGTCATAGAAAGCATTCAAATACAGCACAATACATGATTCCCTTCTTTAAGCTTCTTACTACAAATACCATCCTATACCATATATAAGCCAATTACTTGGAAACTATTATTGTACGAACTTTATTTAACAACCAGTACTTAACAATACAGACTGATTTCAGCGCCTTAGCAATACGACTTATCACACTGACTTACCTAAAATTAGTCAGCTCGTACAAGGTATACCGAAAGCGTTCACTATGACCAACTTACAAAGTTATATCGTTTGTAGTACTATTCTAGCACTCATAACCGCATAGTAGCATATATCTTACATCTGATCGTAAGGATTTTTTTAATTACTTTCACTTATTTTATGGTCTTCCAAAGTGTCTGATTTCCATGAGTCATTGACTACAAAAACGATGCTTGCCTGATAGCTAAAATACTGAAAACTTAACAAGTTACTCATTATCGACTATGCACTTAGAAGGATGGCTAACATAACAGCATAGAACTATTATTTTGCCAATGTTAATATGTAGATCGATATCTGAAACGCAATCTGCAGAATCAATTTAAAGAACATGACCGAAAGGTCATGGATGGCCATACGAGCATCAACAGCTTAGTCCACATTTTATATTCGACAATTCATACTCCATGTAACTCCACTATTTTGTTAAATAATAAAACTAAAGTACTCCAGAGCTTATGAATATGACGTCGCTCAACATGTCTTCACAGAATTCTAGTGCAAAGTGCTACTGTGGCCTTTGAATTCACTTCCTTGCATTGAAGTACATGCCAGATAGCCTAACGATAGATCGTGTTGAATGCTTAGACAAAGTATGCGAAGATTAAGTGTAAGGGAGGCCACCATCCATGCAGGAATATATCCCGAATCAGAATTGGTCGTTTCGAAGATTTGTTGTAAAGAATGCAAGATTTTGATCATAGTATTTGCAACTTCTTATAGTCCCCGTAGTCTAGTAGGTAGTGTGTTGGCTTATTAGACGTAAAGCCCCGGTTCGTATCCCTGGTCAGGCATCAAAACGGAATATAAAAGAAAATATTTCTTCGGCGCCTGGCCTTTCAACAGATTTCTGGCAAAAACACTGAAAGTATATAAAATTGTCATGAAGAGCTTCCCAAAAATCTGTCGTTCGGAGACGACTTTAAACTGTAGGTCCCGCCAGTAATGTATAAAATTAACGCACACAACATAAGTGGTGTGAGAAGCTTGATCGAAATCCTGACTGAAGGGATGGAATGACCAGTTATGTATTTTCAACTTCTCTCTTTACACTTAATTATGATTCTCTCACTTAATTCATGCCGAAAAGCCTCATATTATTTGATGTATTTGACTTCAAGAGGCTTCATCTGTACAAACTATTCTAGTTTCTTGAACAGAACAGTTGTATCGAAAAAATTTTTAAGGTTGTGGACCTGACTATATGATGCATACAGCCATGTGTCGCTGAAAAAAAGGGAAGAGGGCTTACAGGGACAGCATTTCTAGTATCTTCCACATATTCTCCGTTTTCAATAAATTGCCAAATATAATCAATTTTTACGTTAAAATAAACTCCATTTAAGGCAAACACCGTTTTGTTATATTCCACTGTCTTGTACTGTCGTTACAACCCTATAGTCAGGATTAAAACCTAGCTTCTCACACCGCTCATGTTGTGTGAGTCAATTTTTTACATGAGTGGAGGGACCTACAGTTCAATGTTGACTCCGAACAATTTTATTTACTTTTAGAATTATTACCAGAGGACTATTAAGAGATAATGTCATCTGAGATGTCAAAGCTGGGGTTTGAATCGCGATCTCTCATCTAATAAGCTTACATACTAACTGTTAGACTACGGCGACTATACTATACTAGCCTATAGTCCTAAGTATACATCACACATTAAACTAAAATTTTCTTTCAATTTATTTTAAGTTAAACGTATTAAAAGAAAAAAAAATTTTTTTTTATAATTTAATTAAATTGTCTTCTTGCTAAAAACAATAACAACAACAACAAAAATAAAAATAAAGTCGAATAATTGTTAACGATATTCATTTCAGAAATATGAGTTGAATATTAAAATGTTTTCGTTGTCCTGTGTTAATTGTTGCCAATTTTTATTGTCTGTTTGCAGTGGATTATTGTCTCTGTGGCTGTTGTTTTTTATTTTTTTTTTTTTTATTAATTTAAGCTTGTGATTGCGATGCGGTACAAATTTTTATTTTTATATGGTTTATTGCAAAATATTGCGTATTTAATAATAAAAAAAAAAAGAAAATTTAAAAAACAAAAAAGGTAAATCCTTTTTCATATTTTCAATTTTAATAATTACACTGCGTATGTTATGGCGTACGCCGCCATACTTAATATTGACTCTTTTTGAAATCATAATAAAAATATGTGGACCCGTGGAAAATTCTATGTTTACCAACACAAAAGTGAGTAAATGGAAGTCATTTTTATGAAGTAGACATCCGAATTAAATAAAAAATTATAAAAAAAAATGTTGGAAAATATTGCAAAAAATTGTAGAGTTTAAGCCGCTACTAGAAGGAAAGCCATTCATAAGCAAATGTTTTTAGAGACCTTTTCTTAAAAATGTTCCCATGCCTCTACAGAATATTTTGTTATTATCCATGTTGAATATAAAAACAAATAAATATTTCCTATACAACTAATTTGTATATAAAAGTTAAAATCTGTAATATAAACGCTCTCACTGGGTCGCTTTTGTGTAATTTCCGCTTTTTCCTAATGAAGGCATTTGCTGCAAATGTGTGCTGTAGCATGTATTACTAAATGCTAGATCTTCTTTGCTAAAGTTTAGTAATTTCGTTCTCACTCTGTAACCCCTGTATAGTATAAGATATTATCCAACTTTTTGTTTTTTTGAATAATTTTCTAAACTGCGTTAATTAATATCTCAATTGCATTTCAACGCTCCTGCTATTATCAGCTAAAGAGTCCACGCTTTGAATATTGACAGATTTATAGCTTTTAGGTCTGGCAACTCTAGAACTTACTGTTGAATTGTTATTGTTTTTTCATGTTCGTGGTATTTTTATGTAGTTTTGTTAGTGTAATTTTAAATTGGTTTCGCCACATTCTCCTAATTTCCTTGCTGTTTTCTTATTGTAATTCTTTGGTAAAGTAACCTCTTTGTTATAAGTGACTTGCTGGCTTTTTGCACCTCAGTTGTTGACCCAGATACAACTAGTAATATTTATATAGCGAGCTGCTTCTCGTAAGATTTCATAGACACTAACAGTATGCGGTTATTGACTATTTTAAGGCTAAAGTCATTCGTCTTGCTATTCCAAGAGTTACTGTAATTCAGAATTTATTAGTAAACTCACTGATACCCTCTACACGGAAACTTTAATTATCGGCGACTAGATCAGCCACTGTTGCCGTAGTGTAGTAAGTAGTGTGTTGGCTTATTAGACGTAAAGCCCGGTTTCGTATCAAAGGTCAGTCATCAAAACGAAATACGGAAAAAAAAATATTTCTTCGTCGATTTCCTCTCAGCAGATTTCTAGCAAAAACTCTGAGAGTAAATAAATCTGCAATGAAAAAGTTTCTCAGAAACCTGTCGTTCGGAGTCGACGTTAAACTGTAGGTCCCGCCACTCATGTATATAATAACTCACACAACATGAGTGGTGTGAGAAGCTAGGCCGTAATCCTGACTGAAGGGTTGTAATGGCCAATTATGTATGTATGTATGTAGATCAGCAACTGTTGCCGTAGTGTAGTAAGTAAGTAAGACTTATTAGAGGTAAGGCCGTCGTCTAAACCTCACCACAGACATCGCGAACAAAACGAAAATGAAAAAATATTACTTTCGATGACTTTATCTCTCAGCAGTATGCTGGCAAAACCTCTGACAGTAAATTAAAATTGCCAATGAAAAGTTTCTCAAGAAAACTTTAGGAATTAAACTGTATGTCCCGTCATTCATGGGTAACATTAACACAAACAGCATATTTACTTACTTACATAATTGGCCATTAACAACCCGATTAACGGATTTCGGTCTGCCTTAACACATTCTTCCAGGCTCCCATACTTCTTGCGCGCCTTAGCCAGTTGATCACACAAATCGATAATAGGGCTTCCTTGATTTGGTCAAATACCTGTCTCGCCGGAGCATTCTCCTCCATTCGAACGATCCAGCGCAACCGCTGGATGTTAAAACGCTGCACAACGTCCATGTCGTTGAGGAGCAAATACTCGGACTGGACCGAAGATCTTACGAAGGACTTTTCTCTCGAATACTCTCAAGGACACTGCATCAGTGCTTAATAGTGTCCATGCCTTAGTGTCATAAAGAAGCACGAGGAGGATGAGTGTCCTGTAGAGTAGTAGTTTTGTCGTACAAGTACGCAGCATATGTGGTGTGAAAAGCTAGGTTGTAATCCTACCTAGAGGGTTCTAATGACCAATTAAGTGAGTAAGATTAGCAACTCTTCCGAATAACTAATAGACTTCATCATTTGCAATCTACAGTTGGCCTTCATAGACTTTTTCGAAGATTTATGAGGGGGGTTTGGAACACACTTAAAGAGGGTTGCATAAGAATAAAAATGAGAACAACACAAAGCTTATAAGAAGAGTTCATCACTTTCTTGGTCATAAACTGCAAAGTAAAAGTGAAAATGTAGACGAGTTGGGATTGCAAAGTGAAAGTAAAAAAGTCGTCGATTTGGGACTTTAATCTCTTTAATCTTTTGCGCAGAATATCTGAGAATCAAGCAATGTTTATGAGATTTACAAACACTTTTCATTCTTTTGAAGTTGCCGTAGTCTAGTAGGTAGTGTGTTGGCTTATTAGACTTAAGGCCCGAGTTCAAACCCCAGATTAGACATCAGAACGAAAATATGAAAATATTTCTTCGGCGACTACCTCTCAGCAGATTTCTGGCAAAAGCTCTGAGAGAAAATAAAATTGCCATGAAAAGCTTCTCAAAAATCTGTCGTTCGGAGTCGACTTTAAACTGTAGATCCCGCCTCTCATATATAAAATTAATGCACACAACATAAGTGGTGTGAAAAGCTAAATCATAATTACCAGTTATGTATGCATGTGTGTTTCATTTTTTGGTTTTTTTAAAGTAAAATTTTGGAGTAAAACTTAAAAATAAAATCTGGGACTAGAAATCAAAATAATTTAATTTAATAATTTAACAAATTTCACTCGTTCTTTCTTTTTTTTTGTTTCTTTTCAGGCGATAAATTGTTCCAATCGTTTTCCAAATTATACAACAGATTTGCCACCTGCACGTAAAACGTCGTACGCCCGGACTTCATCTACAGGTTTTTAGATTTAATTTAATCATACAGAATAAAGAATAAATATTAAATTTAATTCATATTAATTTGTATTTAAATGCAAAGAAATTGTAATTTATTTATTTGTTAAGGCATTTGTTATATATGTACAACAGATATCATATACATACATAAATCTACATTAATGCATATATGTAGTTATTATAAGCAATTAAAATATGTATAAAATATTTAAAAACAGAAAAATAATTCTTTTTAAATGTAAAATAAAATTTTAGTTTAAGAAAACAAGAAATTCAATTCTTATGAAATTGAATTGAATGTTTCTCGATATCGCTTTGGGTGATGGATGTCCTCTTAATTAATTTTTATTTATTTTAAGTAATTAAATTTTAATTAATTTTCGTTTTAAGCATATTGTTTATTAATTATAATAAATAATAATAATTGTTTTATAATTGTTTATAACAATTTGTTATCATAAGAAATTAATCGTTATTTATATTTACTTGTTCGTATTAGTTTCAACTTTTAAATATGAATTTATGTATGAATGAATTTTGTAAGAATCTAGAATATAAAATTGTTTTTTTATTATTTATTTGATATCATTTTCTTGTTAATTTTTTAAAAACAATTTTTGGAAAAAAAAATAATAATAAAAAAATTGTATTATTACTTTTAAAATTATGAAAAATTTCAATTTTTTTAATGTAAAATTAGCACAAAGAGAGTGTAATTGTGCTACCAACTGCTTAAGTTTTTTTGTTTTTTAATCGTTGAATTCAATATCTGTTTCGAGTCATAACTCACAAAAATAGGTTGAAACCTTAAAATCGTTTGTAATCATATCACAAAATAATTTGTATGGAATTATAATTTTAAATACCTTAAATCAATTTAATTATAAAACAAAATATGTATGAATATTTGTTGTAAGTATTAGCTTAATAAAGTTGCGCGCAAAATAAATTGCAATGCAGCTTAATATAATATTTAAATGCAGACGTTTTATTTAATTATGCATTCCTTTAATCAACACAATTTACGTGTAAGTATTACGATTGTCATAGAAGTTTAGTGCGTAGCAATTCTTGTTGACTCATTGTTGATACGTGCAGTTCAAGAAGTCAGTACCAACAACCTTTAGTGTGGTATTCTCGTTTACCTATAACAATATAGACTTTGCATTACATACATAACATACATACATAAGTGGTCATTACAACCCTTTAGTAAGAATTACAACCTAGCTTCTCACACCACTTATTGTTGTTTGTATTAATTTTAACCATAAGTGGCGAGACATATAACTTAAAGTCGACTCCGAATGACAGACTTTTGAGAAACTTTTCATGGCAATCTTATTTACTCTCAGAGGAAGTCCTTCTTTCGAATTTGCGTTTTTTTTTTTTTTGGAGATGTCTGACCTGGAATTTCAACCGTGGCCTCATGTCTAATAAGTCAACATACTACCTACTAGAGTATGTCGGCTTCAGACTTTACATTCCTTATTGAATATTTGGATTTGAATTCCATTGGACAGTTGAAATGATTCCTATATCGTGTTAAGTAAAGGGTGATTTTTTAGCTATTATCTTTTTGGCAACACTGGTTTAAACAGCTCACGCACGTTTCGTGTTTTGTTTCACTGTCAAACATCTTCAGTTTGGGCTATAATTTAACCATGAATCGTCTTACAAACGAACAACGCTTGCAAATCATTGAATTTTATTATCAAAATGGGCTCTTGGAAAGTTGGCCGAAGATTCACTTCTTTATCGAAAAATTGTGTTCAGCGGCGAAGCTCATTTTTGGCTCAATGGATACGTAAATAAGCAGAATTGTCGATTTTGTATTGAAGATCAGCCAGAAGCATTTCAAAAGCTACCAATGCATCCAGAAAAAGTCACAGTTTGGTGCGGTTTATGGGCTGGTGGCATCATTGGACCGTACTTCTTCAAAGATGCTTTGAATCGTAACGCCTTTAGACTATTTTTTGTGGGGCTATGTTAAAGCTTATGTCTATACAGACAAGCCCGCTTCAATTGACGCATTGGAAGACAACATTGAAGCATTTATTCGTGAGATACCGGCCGAAATGTTGGAAAGAGTATGCCAAAATTTGACCATTTGAGGCGCAGTCGCGATCAACATTTGCATGAAATAATCTCGAATATAATCGAATAATAAATGAATAAAATCGATTCAAATAAAGACTTCACGCATTTTTCTGAATTTTATGTGTTTTTTTTTTTTGAAAAATTTTCCTGTAGCTCTTAAAAAATCACCCTATATTTCATAAGCGTACTTTGAATATAGAAAAATCTTTACGTCTTTAAAAGAAGCATTGGATAGCATAAGTGCTTGAATATTTTCCGTATTTATTTTTTATAGTCTTGGAGACCTTACGATCTATTGTACTCCACTCAAACTTCATAGAGTTTCCTTATAATGTCTCCTCCAAGCTTTTTTCCCTGACAAAATTTGGTGCCAACCAAAACACCCACGTGTTTTCTTCTGAAGTGTATTAATGCCTCAAGTATTATAAAAATTTGTTCCGAATTAATCTCGCTACAGAATCTACATGTTGTATTGGAGGCATCCCCCTTTCAAAGAAGTGTACTCTTAGTCTACAGTGCTAAAAGATTCGTTCTAAATTCAAGTTACTCCTGGATATTGTGAGGGATGACTCAGGTAGTCTCTTATTTAATTTCCCCTCAAAAGTTTTGGTTGCCTCAATTTGCCTCTCTTGATTTGAAAAGTGTCTTAGTGTCTCCATCTTTCTTCTCATTGTGCATACCTTTTCAAACATCTGTACTTACTACACAGAACGGTTTTGTAAGGTTACCTCATGGATTATCCAATAGGAAAACATTATTTTACCTACTTAACTGATTCAGCTTCTCCACACAATCCCACACTATATTCGATTTAATCACATAAGAGCTGAGTGCTGGAATGGCGGCCTGACTGTTCAATAGTATTGCTTGGTCCCATAATTGGTCCCATACATACTTACATTTCCGATTGAAAAATAGTTGAAAGTTTCCAATGGGTTCGGGAAAAAACTCCTGCTACTGTTCTGAGATCTGTTTTCTGCATAAAGAGTATACAGCATCCAGATTACTGTATTCATTTCTGTTACTAAACTCATTGCCAACCACTTCCCACCGTCATAGGGTCTATTGGTTCGGTCCAGGTGGCACTTTAGGAGAGAGCTGTAAGCCAATTAATTCTTTAGGTCAACAAATGCCCTAATAAGCTTCATATTACATTTGTCTCCTATCAAATTAATCATACACTTCTATGCTTTCGTCATTGTCACTGTTATACCAACATGTTCTAGTCTCTCATCGTCCATTGTGTTACCCAGTGTAAGGTAAGCCCACTTGTAATAATCCGTTGCTGTGGGTTTGAACCACCCGGAGCTTCGAATGAATCTGGCCAGTTCCCTTAGTAGCATTTTCTCCGCCATGTCCAGATCTTCAAACGTTCTGTCACCCAAAAACCGATAACATCTGTGCATGACACTCGCATAAAAGGTGTTGTAGCGATTTCCTCCACATCATGGCAGATTCCGCAGTAATACTGGCCGCGGCAGGCATTGCCTGTCAGTGGAACTGGAAATAGCGCAGTGTCACGTTAGAATTCCTGTTAGAATGCAAATCGTTCTCCTGTTAAACTAAAGTAATTCCCTGATTCTCTCTTTTTCTACTTTTAAATGGTACTACTGCGGTCTTGCCCGGGTCTATTCTCAGACCCAGTATCATGCACCCGAACGACTTACTATTTCAAGACCTCTTTGTCACAAAAACTTTCTTCATATATATATGCATATGCTTCTCAAGTCAATGCCCGCCACAGATAGAGTTGTCAGTGGTTCGTTCACAACCAGGATCCATGTTCATGGTGAAATTACACCACCCTGTGGACATCCCCAAGTTGGGCTGACTCTTGTTGTTTCTTTTACTGTGGAGGTTTCCCCCTTATATGGCCTACCTTTCACAAATATGTGACAGTTGACAGCCTTAACAGAACGGCTATTTTAAAGCCACTAAATTGACAACCCGATGCATACAGTACAGCAAAGTTTAACAGTTTTTTTAGCTTGTAATCTACAGCATGTAATCTAGATAGAATTACAGATTTCTGGCAAAAACTCTGAGAGTAAAATAAAATTGCCATGAAAAGCTTCTCAAAAATCTGTCGTTCGGAGACGACTTTAAACTGTAGGTCCCGCCACTCATGTATAAAATTAAAGCACACAACAAAAGTGATGTGAGAAGCTAGGTTGTAATTGTGACTAAAGGTTTGTAATGATCAATTCTGTATGTATGTAATCTACAGTATACACATGTAAATAACAATGTAAAGTAATGTAAAGGAAAGAGATAAAAAAGAATTTCTTTGACAAACGAAAATTATCCTTTTTTTTAACCTGCTTTTTAATTTCAATATTTTGTCAACAAGTAATCAAGTATTGCCTAAAGGGATCTCTTTATTGCATATCCATGTAAATTATTATTATAATCCATCTTTAATTTATTTATACTTTTCAATAATTTGTTTTTGTTTTTGTGTTTTTTCTATTATTTCCGTATCATATTTACAATGATAATCTATTAAATTTTGTTTAAAATGTAACATTATTATTATTGTTGTTGTCCTTTTGTAAGGTTTACAATGAAATAAAAATAAAAGAAAATTTAAAATACCTGCCAACCTGAGTTGTTACTTGAAATCTATTTGTATGAGTAGGGGAGGAGGGGTGAAGGGGTTAGCAAAAAATTTCTGATTTTTATTATTCATTGAAAGCAATTGCAATTGACAGTTTTATCATTAATATTTAATATAATTAAAACAGGAAATAAATACAATTTCAATAAATTAATAAAGAATGTCAAATTAAAAGCCTTGTTTTATTATAATTTCAAATCCATTTACAACCTTTTTTTTTTTTTCTTTAATTTCGGAAACTAAAATGTTGTTCATTTTATTCTCTTTTGTTTTCTTTTTTTTTTTGTTTTTATTTTTGGCAAATTTAAATTGAATTTATATTTTATGCAGATTGATTGATTCCCATGGTATTTTAGTTATTGGCCCTCTTTGAAGCATATGGCCTTTAAAATCATTACAAAATATTTTACACGATTTGCTGCATTTATTTTTACACCTTCCCATTTCCAAGTGTTTGTTGGTCGACGACGCCTTTTTGAGTCAAGAAAATTACAGTCTAGCATCATCCAAATGATATGGCAGAACCACCTCCAGTTTCTACTTTTAATTTTTTAAGTATGAATCGCCCAAGAATTTCTTGGATTATCACTTTCTAGCTGTAAAGCTGTATTCAGAACAAAGTGTGACAGGTTGCGAATAATATGCGCCCTTTAAATATAAATCTCTGCTTCACGAATAAATAGTCCTGGACAATTAGCGAATGTTTGCTTGATAACAAGATGTGGAGGCACCCTGTCGGCCAGTCCACAACTGATGCTATTTAATGCCAAATAACTTTTTTTTAAATGCTTTAAAAAAAACTACTGAATATTTTTTGTTTCTACACTTGAACTCCAGACTGACATCATTTTTGCTGGTAACGACGACCAAGATAAATTAATTCAGTACAACATCGAAAGTATAGTCCTTACTTACTGTCCTTACTTGCCAACAAAAAAAAAGGGTCCGCCAAATAACTTTTTTTTTTGAAAATTCTTTAAAAAGAACTACTGAATATTTTCTCAAATTTCTTTTTTTTTTTTTTTGAAAGTACAATCCTTCCGGTTAATAATGGAAATTAATTTCATTCAAATGGCTGCCTCGGCTGGCCATGCAGTAGCCTACACGATCGGTCCAATTTTTAAGCACATTATCGATTGTGTGCAGCTGTATTTCACCAATGGCTTCACGAATAATGTCCTTTAAAGCGTCAATTGTCTCTGGTTTGTCGGCGTAACACTTATCTTTGATGGCACCCCACAAATAATAGTCCAACGTTGTTCAAAAACAGGGCGCAAAACATCGAGTGTAGCTTCGGCTGTGTGGCACGTAGCGCCATCCTGTTGAAACAAAATGTTGCCAATATCCTCCTCTTCAATTTTTGTGAGCAAAAATTCGTTCAACATGGCCCGATAACGATCGCCATTGACTGTAACGGCCACTCGTTGCTCATTTTCGAAGAAAAATGGCCCAATTATGCCTCTGGACCAAAATCCGCACCAAACAGTGACACGTTTTGGGTGCGTCGGCTTTTCAATGTATGCGTGCGGGTTTTCTGTGCCCCAAATGCGACAATTTTGCTTGTTTACATACCCGCCAAGATCACAATGAGCTTCCTCTGAAAAGATGATTTTTTTGCCAAAATCGGCATCTTTTTTAAGTCGATCGCAGGCCCACTTAGCGTTGTTGTTCCAGCGTATACACAACCATATTCGTTCAGCGGAAGGATAAAACTAATTATCTGTCAAATCAGACATGAGCTAAGTGTTACCATTCACGAAATAAGCACTAGTTGAAATAAAAAACATTGGATGGCGGATCCGATAGTTCGTGCAACTGCAAGTTGGGTAATTAAGCGATATGCTATACAAATGTGATTTTATAGCGCCTTTCTACAAACCTAGATAGCAGCCCCATCATCAGACTAAAATGCAGAAGCCTAATATTTTGTCGTAGTCGCCGCAGTCTAGTAGGTAGTGTGTTGACTTATCAGACGTTAGGCCTCGGTTGAAACCCTAAGTCAGTCATATCGAATGAAACGAAATGTGAAAAAATATTTCTTCGTCGACTTCCTCTCAACAGATTTCTGGCAAAAACTCTTAGAGTAAATAAAAAATTGTCATGAAAAGTTTCTTAAAAAATCTGTCGTTGGCAGTTGACTTTAAACTGTAGGTCCCGTCACTCATGTATAAAATCAACACACACAACATAAGTTGTGTAAAAATTTAGAGCCTTATCCTTATCCTTAAAGGGCTGCAATGAGCAATTATGTATGTATGTCTTAGGGTTTATATGGCAGTCCTATCATCAGATTAGAATGCTAACCTTTTGCTAATTCGAAAGTAACGGAACATCTATTGAACACTTTAAAATGGAATCCAACGGAAAAGTATGGATCATACGTTCAGTTCTTATATGGCAAAGGAAATTTGATTTATCGTTAGCATAAAAGCAGAATATGATTGAAGAAATCCTACGCTCCTTATAGGAATGGGGAGGTATGCATACATATGTATGTATGTGGTATTTACAAATATACCGATTCCTCCTTTGTTAAATTCCAGTGATCCGTTTTCTATACAGAAAGATAGTAAAGAATAACAAAACAAAAATCAGATTCTAGAAGTTGCCAGAATACAAATAAATGAAGTATAAATAGAGAAACAAGTATCGCCCCAGATAATAATTGTAAAAAAACATGAAGTAAACATGAAGAAAAAACACTTCGTCATAAAAGCCTGTAGTTTTATGTGATTGTGTTCAATAACAGACAGGTTTAAATTGCTTACGACAGATTAGACTTAACAGATAAGCTTGGTTCGTCTTGATCATTGTCGGATTTTTCACTTTAATTACCGTTTTGTCTTCTATTTATGCAGTGTCATTCGTTGCTACTCTACTGCCGATACTGTTTATAGTAGAAATTGTCCATGTATTCCACTTCTTCGTATTATTTGGCTGAGAAACCATATTAGCATATCTGATCACTGCCTACTATAACAGATTAAATGATTTAAAGGCTCTTGTTCGAAAACTAGTTTCTTACTAGTATTATACATTCGGTACAGAAATTCATTTCAAAATCACAAAACACTATCACCGTTGAAAGCTTATATTGAAGAACAATTGTCAATATGGAGCCCGATGTGTTGCGAGTTCAAAATAGCATAAAACAGCAGTGTTCGTCTTTCTCTAACAAAGTGATAACATTTCAACTGCTTCTACACCAGAGAACTGCATGAGTTGATTCACTTTCACTGTCCACTCACATGTAATATGCTTTTGTTATGTTGTTTAACATCAATATGTTTTAATGATATTGCTTGCAGTGTTCATTCTCTAAAAACTGAATGTAATATACTCACTTTTGTTTTTTAAGTACTGTTAGCATAAACAAATAAAAAATTCTTACTGTTGTTTGATTGTTTTGTGTAGGAATCAAATAACTCACAAAAGTATATGAAATTTTGAGTTTACTCAGTATTAAACGTTAAACGTAAAATTGAAAAACAATTTGAAAATTTTTAAAAAAATTCAATACAATGAATTCCAAAGTGGTAAGAAATATTGAAAATGGAGTTTACCGTATAAAAAAAGCGCGAAAATAGTAGAAGCAAAATATGGGATGTTTTTCGCCAAATAAAAAAAGACAATGGAAGCGTTTTTGAAGGAATTGTGATTTGTGATAAGTGCAATAACATACTAAAATATAAGAGTAAGCAAACCCCTAATTTAATCCGTCACAAATGCAATGGCACGCGGAGTTCCAATAATATCGCCTTAAAAAGATTAAATAATGCAGACAAAGAAAATTTTTTAATGGCATGTTCACAATGGGTTGTAAAGGACTGTCGCCCTTTTTCAATTGTGGATGGCGCAGGTTTTAAAAAAGTAGTGGAATCTATTCTCGATATTGGCACGAAATATGGAAGTAATTTGGATATATCGGATATGGTATCCGACCTAACAACAATATCACGCGTATTTTCCGCCGCAGGTAACAATCACCGAAAAACATAATCGCATTGGTCCACAAACTGTAAATAATTTACTTTTCCTGAATTCAGTTTATAAGTATGAGTAACATACTTATTTATTTACTATTTTGTTTCAAAATAATAAAAAAGAAGCAATATACAAAATGTACATAATATGTATGTACTAAATAATTACTTAGTATACTTTACTTGGTGAAACGCAAACATGAATTAGAATATTTTTTTTACGTTTTTTATACATAACCTATGTAACTCCTTCTTTTTACCGAAATATAAATAATAAAATAAAAATTCAAATATATTTTGTATTATTTAATAATATTTATATTATAGCAAATTATAAAACTCCTCGGTTCACTTGAAATGTTACATAAAACAACATGTGTTAGAAGAGTTTTTTAAAAAGTATTCAAAACACTCATTCTGATTCATATAAATAAACAGTAGTAGCAAGCAGTGACAAGCAATTCTTGACAACAGGCTCAATAATATGAATCATGTATTTGAATATTTATTTTTTTACTGTCAAGTGCTAGCTCAGTATTCATTTTAGAAAATACAAAACTATGCCATTTGATTCACAATCATGCAGATCTCTGTTCTACACCACCTTATACATAACATCTTGGGCAATCTTTCTATTGGACAGAGTGGTACTACACTTGATCTCCAGACTGACATCGTTTTTGGTGGTAACGGCAGAGGCATGATAAACAAATTCACTGACTATATCGAAAGTATAGCTTTCGGCCGTAATCTTGGATCCAATACGGCGCATGCCCCTACTTGTCGACAACATATACTTCGTTTTGCCCTTATTTATTGCCAGACCCATCTTAATAGACTCCCGGCAGACCACTCTCCATGACGAAGTTGAAAAGATCAGGCAGCATGATAGGCGCCTTGTCTGAAAGCTTACGCGGTATCAAAAGGTTCGGAGAGGTCCATTCCTATCTTGACGGAGCTGCAGAAGTTGTTGAACATCATTCTGCATAGACTTATCAGAGAAGCAGGTATAACTAGCTCGGACATTGCGCCAAAGGCACGATTCTTTATGGTTCTCTCGAAAGCTGCCTTGTAGTCGACAAAAAGATGGTGTGTGTAGACTTGTTTTTCATGGGTTTTCTCCAGTATTTGATGTAGTGTGACGTAGTCAATGGAAGACTTGCCAGGCCTGAAGCCGCACTTATAAAGTCCAATCAGTGTTATGACGAGTGGCTTCAGTTGTTCAGACAATACGTAAGAACCGTACATGCGATAGGGAGAAGACTTATACCTCTATAGTGGGCTCATGTCGTAGTGTCGTCCTTTTTCAAGCGGTCCCAAAATTTATTGAATTCCAGCGATGTTGAATAGCATTTCGCAGAGTAGCCAAGCAGTGTAGTATTCGCCATTTTAATTATTTTTCCTTTTTAAAGACAATATAAGTGTTTCCTGCCTTTGACTGGAAACAATAGACTCTGAAAATCAAATATTGTTTCGTTTTATTGGCAGGGGTCTGCCCACATTATTCGCTATTGTTGTTATCCTCTTATTCTTATATTATACTTGGAGGGGGCATTAAGAAATATTCCTTAAAAAAATATGAGATTTCAAGTATTTTATTTAATCAATAACTAAAGCCGATTGGACGCAAAATGTAATTCCATTCAATTTGGCTTTAAGAAGCCTTACCGGAGGATCTAAAAAAAATTCAGGAATGGCAACCAAACAAACGAACACAAAACACCAACGAATTTGATAACGAATCTAATATTTAAAGCTTTAAAGGAAATTTGAGCCACCTTGTATTTAATAGTGTACACAGAGTGTGTATGGAAACACATACATACATACATACATACATACATACATACATACATACAGCGAATAGTTATATGATCAGGCATATTTCTAAAATAAACTTGTTTTTGTTATACAACATTTCCTTTTCACAGTATTTGTTTCTTATTTCTTTTTTTTCTTTTTGTATTCAAGCGAAACTTGTTTAGCTTTTTAGGGTTTATTTTGTTTTTGTTTTTCGTTTTTTTTTTTTGGCGTTTCTAATAGAGGGCGAAACTGCACAAAAAAAACCTGAAAAGGAAAACAATAGAAACACACACACTCTGCTATACACAATAACAACAGCACCACTATAACTAACACCACAACAGAGGGAAGGGTGGCGAAGTACATACAGAGAAAAGTAGAGTGTAAGGAAAGCCCCTATAAAACATGTTACAACCGGCAGCCATCATTTAAACATTTAAAACACAAACTGATACTATGGCTGCTGACACTAAACTAAGAAGAACAACAATAACACAATAACAACAACAAGCCATTTTAGACCTACATAAATGAGTATGTAGCTTTCTACATGTATCCGTGTGTGTATATGTGTGTAAGAGAGTATGTGTGTTTATAAAACACAGCATTTGTTGTTACTGATGATTTTGTTAAGCGTGGTTATTTTTGTTTTTTTCGGGGTTTTGTTGATGTTGATATTGATGTTGTCTGTGTCTATAGATGTGTGCAAGTGTATGGTGTATGTTGTTTTGTTTTTTATACGACCACCGTTACAATTTATGACAAAACACAACAACAGGAAGTTGCCATAACACAAAAACAATAGCAACAAAAATATAAGAATTCAAAATTCAAAAAAAAACAAAAACAAAAAAAGAAACAACATAAAAACAATAACACATAAACAAGATAACACACGCACACATATGCTCCCGCTGTATGATATAGGATTTTAAAGGTTTAAACATGCTCTTAGAATGGAAAGTTTAACATGTTTATTAACATGTACGGGGTCAGATAAATATTTTAAACGAATTGCTGCGGTTATTCTTACACCTTCCCACCTCCAAGTGTTCGTTAGCCGACCACGTCTTTTTGATGCGTACATACATATGTTTATGGACTCCCCATTGTTAAATTCCATAGATCCGTCTTCTATACAGAAAGATCACGATAGATAAAAAAGTATAACAATAACAAATCAACAATAAGATTCTAGAAGTTGCCAGAAAGCAATTAAATAAAGTAGAAATAGAGATGCAAGTATTTTCCCTGATAATAATTGTAAATAAACATGAAGTATAGGCTCCTGTTGTATTACACACTCCTTCATGAATGCCTGTAGTTTTTGTGTGATTATGTACAATAACAGACAAGTTTTACTTTGCTTTGAATGTTCTTAATTAGTTTAACTCGTCTTAATATTTGTTGGATTTTTTACACTATTTACCGTTATGTCTTCTGTGAATGCAATGCTGGTCCTTGTCACTGTACTGCCGGTACTGTGGAAAGTAGAAACTATTCACGTATTCCACTGGTTGACCTTGCCACATGATTGTCTTTTTAATATTTGTATGTTTTCATTTAAATATGATCGAAGTTCTCTGTCAATAGATAATGTTGAGGCCCAATAAAATTTATTCAATTCTGTCAAACTAATATTCGTTCAAATTGTGATATTTCTGTTTATAAAGGGTGATTTTTTAGCTATTATCTTTTTGGCAACACTGGTTTAAACAGCTCACGCACGTTTCGTGTTTTGTTTCACTGTCAAACATCTTCAGTTTGGTCTATAATTTAACCATGAATCGTCTTACAAACCAACAACGCTTGCAAATCATTGAATTTGGCATTATTGGACCGTACTTCTTCAAAGATGCTGCGAATCGTAACGTAACTGTGAATGGTGAGCGCTACCGTGAGATGATATCCAAATTTTTTTTGCCCAAAATGCATGAGCTTGACATGCATGACATGTGGTTTCAACAAGACGGTGCCACATGCCACACAGCACGCGTAACAATTGACTTATTGAGAGGCGAGTTCGGTGAACATTTTATTTCACGTTCGGGAAATAGTGCGATTTAACGCCTTTGACTATTTTTTATGGGGCTATGTTAAAGCTAATGTCTATACAGACAAGCCCGCTTCAATTGACGCATTGGAAGACAACATTGAAGCATTTATTCGTGAGATACCAGCCGAAATGTTGGAAAGAGTATGCCAAAATTGAACTAAGCTGATGGACCATTTGGGGCGCAGTCGCGGTCAACATTTGCATGAAATAATCTTCAAACATTAAATTATATGGACCGTACTATCGATTCAAATAAAGATTTCATACATTTTTCTGAATTTTATGTGTTTTTTTTTTTTTTTGAAAAATTTTCCTATAGCTCTTAAAAAATCATCCCTTATATACATTAAGAGAGCCATTGAATTCTAATAAAAAATAAATGAGTGATAAGTCTGAAAAAAATCTGCAAACATCTGCCGTAGACCTGTATATATTATGTGCTTTGTGTTCTAACGAAAAAATATTTTCATAATGTAGCTGAGAAAAATCGTAGAAGAAGAAATCCAGAAGTACTGATCTGGTTGAAGTTGATCTCCTAAAACCCGATGTGAGAGAAGCTAGGTTGTAATCCTGACTGATCAATAAAAAAAATTCCGTTGCAGAAATTGAACGCGAAAGATGACATACACTCTCTTTATGAATGGTTAACTACACCAAAAAACCACGATGAATTAAGACAACTGTTTCTCTTTATGGCGATCTGTACACGCGATGTGCAAGCGCTCGTTTTTATCTTGCAGATTTCAATCTATTGCAGTTTGTTTTGTGTGATCGAGGGGCCATTGGGATTGTATTGTACCAGAATACTATTCAAAGATCTGTGAAGCCCTAAGATTTCTTGGTTAGTATACACTAAAAGTTTCTGTTGAAAATTCAAGGACCCTAAAAATAATTCCAAACCTTTGTCAGTAAACTAAATACTAGTTTTGTAGAGGTACCTCCTTAATTCGTTATAATACTACCTCAGTAATAAAAATTGTCCGCTTCCTCCAAGCAAATAACATCGATTTTAAAAACGCTGGTTTTATTTTGAATCTCAAGCTAGATGCGTCTTAAACAACACTGTCTAGTTATTTTTTTTAGTCCAGGGCTTAACAAGAGTATTACCACGATGGCACACCGCACAGTGCTCAAAGCACATGTTGAAACTACACTCCATAATGCAGCTCTACCTGGCACTTCTAAGTATAGGAATATGATTTTCATGTACATAATCTGTAACAGCTGCTTTGCCATACGACAGTTTGCTATTCAAGAACGTCTTTACATGCTATGTGTCGCAAAAGTTTTTCCTTCAAGAACACCAGTTTGGTTTTCAGATTTTAAATATCAATGCCAGTAAAAAATTACTGAAAAACTTTATCAAATGCAAACAGGATACTTGAATTTAAAAGCCCTGTACATAGTGCATACATACACAACACAAATGTATGTATGTATGTGTGTGTACGCTAAAATGTTACACACATTTTCCTATTCCGCACAAAGAAAATACACACACATTAACTGTTAAATAAAATGCCAAACATAACCTATGCACGCATACATGCTCATCAAAATATCAAACATTCTCTGAAAGAGTCATAGAAAATGCACTGCCAAAATATATGCTCTCATATACGTATACAAACACACACACACACACACCAACGCACTGTATTGCATGCATATGGATATTTTACTACTGACCTAGACAACGAACGAACGAGAACGTACGAACGAGACTTGACGAGAAACAAGTGTGTGTTGTCGGTTTATTTTTTTGTTTCTTCTTTTTGTGTTTTTTTTTTCTCAGACACTCGTACAAAAGCAACACTACCACCAGCTCCACCACTAACAACAAAAACAACTTTAAAAGCAATAATAACAGCAGTTGGCTGGCTGTCGTACAAGAAGGAAATTTTTGTAGCAAAACCCACAACAAAAAACACATTGCCGGGAACAATACAAGCAGCCATTTGGATAAAAAAAAACAGTGCAAAATATGCCATTAAATATGACAGACAGTGTGTATAGCGGTAATAATTCTATGTGTTGTGATGCCTTTAACGAACTCCCAAGCAATAGAACGAAATCAATTCATTCATGCTCATTAACAGTTTTTGTGTTTAACGTTACGAAATGTGAAAAACAGAAACGAAATGAAAGGAAATGAAACATGTAACATAGATAAGTAATGTTATGCACAGCCAGTATAATCAACTGTTATTTGAAATGTTATTTAGCATTTGTGAGATAAGAGCAGGCGCATAAATGTTATTAACATTTTACTCCGAAGGTGTAAGGTGGTGAATATCTTTACAGCTTGTGAAACAAAATGGCATTATGGAACTAATGTTATACTCAATAATGTTATTGCATAGGTTAACAGTTCTTTAATTTTTGAAAATTATCGTGTATAAATAAGAAAGGTCAGGTTAAATTTTAATAGTCTGATAATGAACGCTTTGGGAATAGTATTGAAGGATTATTGTTTGTTTGTTTTTTTATTTCTTAGAAAATTTCTATTAAAAGTCACGTAAACATTGCAAAAGGACGTAAATTCAATTCAAAAGTATTCTATTGTGCTTGTGCTTTTAACAGCTTTAAACTCATAAATTAAATTTTTAGTAAATCAACAGAACAAACATACGAGTACATTATGGGGTTGTATTTAAAGAGAAGCATTTAACATCACTTAAAAATTATTTAAAATCATCGCATTTCAGAAATTTGAATGTGCCTCTCCTTTCTAATGAATAGAACTTAGGTGCCTCATCGTAGTAATTATGCGTTTAAAAACATATTTTTTGTTTATCATTTAAAAAATTTTTGTAAATTATAATCCTGACCTTTTCTAATGAGAAATCTTATTTAAAAACCAATAGAAAGCACTGTAATACAGTATTCCCTCGATTTACGTCGTATATATAACTAAAATAATTAAATTTGTATTCTGTATAACTAAGTACATACATAAATATACTCGTAGATGGATTTTTGATTTGTTATAAAAATTTATTTCATATGTTGTTCACAAAAAGTTTAATAAAAAAAAAAAAAATTATCCATTAGCACTTAAATATTTATTTTTTTCAAAACTCTATTTATATTTTATTCAAATAGTTACACATAAATATTCTCCCTTATTCTGGTTGTCGTCGTCGACGTCGTCTTGCGTCGACAGTTTAAAATTGGTATTCTGTTTGTCGTTATTGACAGTTATTGATGACTGTCGACACACATTTGGTATTCTGTGTCGACTCTGATTTGATCGACATCATTTTTGGTAACGACGACGACGACGACGACAACCAGAATAAGGGTGATTGAATTTTTTTTAAGAGGAAATTCCCCTGATTTTGTTTATAAACAACAGAGGCGACGTAAATCGAATGACGACGCAAATCGAAGTTGAAGGGAACAAAATTTTTGACGACGTTAATCGAAGCAACGTAAATCGAGACGACGTAAATCGAGGGAATACTGTAAAGGTGGTAGGGCCAATTTGTCAGATAAAGTTTAAGGGAAAATGGTTAACTCGTTCTTTAGTAAGCCTTCCCATTGTCTGTTTTCTAATGACTACCATAAGGAAAGTGTCCTGTACTATTCTTAGTAAACCATACCCAAATCAACTAGTCCCATTACCTAAGCAGTACTCACTTCGGGCGTTATCATTTGATGCTAGGATGTCTCGCGTTGACGTATTTTAGCTAAACGCTGAGTTCATTCCTATCAGAAGTCAAACTTTAAACCACAATGGGTCTCCTGTTTCTCCGTTTGCTGGAAATGTTGGGAAATTATTTACCAACAACAAACTAAACCGCTACTGTCTTTGGTATTTAGACATTAAAAAATATCCAAAACATGATCATGAATACGGGAAGAAATACAAAGATGATATCAGTAAGGACGTGCCGCTATTTAGCGTAGCTAATGAGGCAACACCAAGTGCTTGGCACTCAAGAGAAAATTTTTAAGGTTCAACAACAAACCAAAAGATTATTTAGATCAGCGAATTTGCTTTGTAATATCTCGCGCCGTAATCAGTGACAGTGTATGTCGCTGTAACAATACAACAACAAAGCCTAGGCGCCATAGTCTAGTAGATAGTGTGTTGGCTCTAAGTTTCTAACCACAGCTCTGACATCTTGACGGAAAAAATTCTTTTTTTAAATATTCTCTTAGCAGTCGTATTGCAAAGGATCTGACAATAACTAATGGCTTCGCAAGTATTTCGTTTGAATCTGGCTTGTTACTGCACATTCTCCTACACTTGGATCAAATTAATACGTTACACACACAATAACTGTTGTAAGAATCTAGAGCGTAATCCTGAATCCAGGGTGTAATGCCCAATAAAGTGTGTGTTTGTGTGTGAACGTAGGCAAAACGAGAGCACAATCTTGAAATGATTTTTAATAAATGTGCTTTTACTCTGGACATGTTTCAGTAGAATTTAATTGTTTTGAAAACTTATTTCTCAATATGTTCACTTAGGCACCATGTATACGGAATTTAACCTGCAAGTCCTGATTATGTAGTCCTTATATTGCGAATATTTCTATTTATATGACAGATGAATAGTTTAATAGACTGCCAGACACTGTAATCCACATGTCATTGAGGAAAATACCGTCCCCCTTGTCTGTATCTACTTTCGAGGCAATATTAAAGATTGAGGCAAAATTACTTCTGATGACAGACAACGTAATTCACACATATGTATCTAGTTGAACAAACACTTTAAAAAAATAAAGGCAATCTATGGTAATCATGAGTCCGTTGCCATCACTACTTCTATGTTATTCGTATACATTTCAAAATGTTAAAGCCCACTACGCTTAAATACTGATTTTTTATCGTTATATGTATATCATCTCCACCGTCATCTGTGTGAAAGATTACAGGGTTTCTTTAATTGTTAGAATGAGTTTGAGGGTCTACAATTGAGGATTACAATTGTTTTAGAACTTTGCTTTCGCTTTGTCAACTTCCAGAACCTACCGCTTGCTATTGTTATTGTCATTCTTTTTATTTCTGCATTTCATTGTCTTGTAGTTTTGTTATTACAATTCGATCTTTCTCTTTCCCTACTCTTGAAATTTCTTTATCGTTATGCTGTATTCCTTTCCATCCTTTCCTCTTAGCAATTTCATAACTTTAATGACAAGTTATGATTTCGAACACACAAATTTAATAAAAATTATGACAACTTCTAGAGCTTACTGTTGATTTGTTATTATTACTGCATTTAGTCGTCGTGTAGTTTTATTATTGTATATCGATATTTGTTTGCCCCTATTTCTTTAAATTTCTTTATTGTTTTATTAACGTTATCCTTAGAGTTTCGTATTCCTTTCCTTTCCATCCTTTCCTCTTAGCAGTTTCATAACTTTAATGAAAAGTTTGTGATTTCGAACACATAAATTTAATAAAAATTAATTTCAATTAAAATTTTTTGGGCAAATATTTCTCTCAATTATTCTGTAATTGAATTAAAATTTGTAATAAATATTGTGTTGAAAAATAGCTTCACTTCCAAGTACATTTAAATACGAATTTTTTTTAATAATTTATTGGTTGGCGAGTATTTCAACAAAAATATTGATTTACCAGAGACTAACAAAAATAAATGTTTTCCAATTTTTATTTGAAGTGTCTCGTCATTTTAACTCACCCTGCCTGCAGTCACATTGTTGTCAATTATTACATGGATGGATACCATTACAGGACAATTTATTTCTTTTTTGTTGGTTTTTTGTTGTTTTCATTCAGAAAATAAATTTATTATTAACAATTTTTGGTTTGGTTTTTATTTATTATTATTTATGATTTTATTGCCTTAAAATGTGATGATCAATAAATGTATGTATGTCTGTCTGTCTGTCTGTCTTTCGGTTTGTCGGTTTGTCACATTTCAATGGTCACGCAATTGATACAAATGCGAATAAAACAACAACGAAATAGAGAAAAAAGAATTTATTTTATTTAATAGCAAAATAATGAATGAAAATTTATTGAAAAACAAAAAATTTATGTTCAAATGAATATTGGTTGTCGTAATAATATTTTCGTGCAGCATCTTAATCATCATGATTTTAAGTTAAAGGACTCTAACGGAAATTAATGTTTCATAGACAATGCTTACGAAATTAAATTTTGAAATTTAAAATTTAATTGAACAGTAAACGAGGGTTAAAACGAAGTAAATATGTTCGCGACAAGTGGGAACGTGCGGATCCCAGATTACAGCAGAAACCGTGCTTTCGATGTTGTCAGTAAATTTGTTTATCTCGGCTCCGCCATTACCAGCAATAATGATGCCAGTCTGGTGATCAAGCGTAGGACCACCTTTGCCAACAGGTGCTATTGTGGTCCCAATAGACAATTGAGTAGCACAGACCTCTCTTGTAGGTCGAAACTTATGCTCTACAAGACGCTTTTCCTCCCAATGCTTCTCTACAGTGCAGAAGCATGGGTACCCTTAAGCAGCGATGTAGCAGCCTTGAAGTCACCGTATTCTAGTAGATATTGTGTTGGCTGATTAGACGTGAGTTCAAGTCAGACATCTCCAACAAAACGAAATACAAAAAAAAATATTTCTTCAGCGATTTTTTCTTAGCAGATTTCTGGCAAAAACTCTGCGAGTAAATAATATTCCATGAAATGTTTCTCAAAATATCTATCGATCGGAGTCGATATTAAACTGTAGGTCCCGCCACTCATATAAAATTAGCATACACAACATAAGTGGTGTAAGGAACTAGGTCGTGATGGCTGAAAAGTTGTAATAATCAAGTATTCGACAGAGAAAAGCCTTACATAAGATCTTCGATCCAGTGGGAGTTGGCAATGAATTCCGCATCTGATCTAACAATCAGCTGTATGAGCTCCTCAACAACATGGACGTTGTGTACAGTGGTGTTGTGCTAATTTTTTTTTACCGGAACGCGTATATATAATTATATAGACAGGGTAGGCGGCCGCTCTGTGCGTTCTCTTGTCCCAAATTTAACGACGGGGGTGATTTTCCATAATAATCCTGGCGGCGGCGTTTTTTTTTAGGTCTCATGTCCCAAATTTGACGACGGAGGGGAGGGAGATTTCCTCCAATTTTCGCCCGTCGCCAGGATCGGCCCTGTATATAGCATAAAAAGGAAAGGAAAAACCATGATTTAACGATAAAAAGGCGGAAATACCCGCTCTTCATTTTTGTATGGAAAAAATAAGTGATTCTCTTGGTAGCAACAGTTAAATTTAAATGCGGCCGAGAGGGTTAAAAAAATGTTTTTAAATACTCAAATTCTTAAGTAGTAATTAGTTCGGGTTCGGGTTCACGTATTTGTTTCGGTTCGGGTTGAGTTCCGGTTCAGCAGAAAAAAACGTTCCGGACTCCGGTTCATAGTTCAGAAAAACAAGACGGTTCGTTCCGATTCGGGTTCGGTTCAAACCCTTGTTTATAAAAATACATATAAAAATTCGTCAAAAATTAGAAAAAAAAAAATCAGCAATTCTTTTTAATTTTTTTTTTTTCAAAACGTCAGCCAATTCTCGTTATCAGAAATCATCTTTAGTTCCGGAACGCGTTCCTGTCCAAAAAGCAAGTACCGGAACGACGTTCCGGCTCGACAACACCACTGGTTGTGTAGCATATTATCATCCAGCGGCTACTTTGGCTTAGCCATCTCGTTCAGATGGAAGAGGATGCTCCTGCGGGCGGGTATTTGCTGCAGGTTGTAGCGGAAGTCGGCATAGAGCAAGTTGGAAGGACAAAATTGAGGAAGATCTGTATTCGATTGGTCTGAACAACTGGCGAAAACTCGCAAGAAGCAGAGTCAGGATTAAGACTTTGTTTGTCACACCACTTATCTGTGCGTGTTAATGAGTGGTAGGATCTAGAGTTTAAAGTCAACTCCAAACGACAAATTATTGTTAAACATTTCAATTTTATTTATTCTCAGAGTTTTTACCAAAAATCTGCTGAGAGGAAGTCGTCGAATAAATATTTTTTACGGTTCCGTTTTGCTGGAGATGTCTGGCCTGGGGTTTGAACTGTTTCCTCACGTCTAATAAGCCAATATACTACTTGGTAGACTACGGCGACTATGTAAGGATATGTTATTGCAGGCCGAAATCCTATAAACGGGGTGTTAATAGCCAATTAAGTAAGTCAATGTGTTAGTAAATTTAATTTAAAAATGGTTACACGTTCTGCAAAAGTAATCTCCTAAATTATGTAGTTGAGTTGGTGAGTTGACTTTCTGATTCCACTGCTCAATAACTATCCGTACCGTTCCATTGGCATTGAACTCCACAAGTGCGATTTGCAGGGTTATTTACTGCAACTGCGGCAACTAGTGAATGACACACGAATTCTATTGAAGTTGCCACAATATTAATAGCAGACCATGTTTTACTTCGTCCGTTTTCCATAAACGTTCACTTTATGCTATTACTTTTCGGCTACCTTGTATAAATATACAGATGCTGCATGAGAAAAAAACACCATTTTTTTTAGTATCACACTTAAGAAAAGAAAGTGTGTGTGTGTGTGTGTGTAAAATATTTCAATCACTTTGACTTTCGAAATCAATGCATTAAACGATGGTGATTTCATAAACCAGTAATAAAAATATTGACAATGATTAATCGATTTAAAAGAAAAGAAGATGAAGAAAAGACAAGCCAGATAAAAATATTTTTATTAAAATCGATTAAAATATTAAAAACTTTCTGTAAAGAATCACATTTTTGTTAAATATTTTTCTATCCTCAAACTATCACTTAGAATATCATGGAAGGTATTCTGTTGCTTAAATTTAACAACATATATTAATTGACTGCACTTTGATTTTCATTACACAGCAGTGCGCAAGCTTTTGCAGTTCTAAAACACCACAATATATATGCGGTGCTCTTTTTATTACAGCTGCTCTGGTAATCCTACTTGCGCCTCCATTTATTCATTCATTCATTTTCGGTTTGGCAACTTCCAGAACCCTACTGTCGATTTGTTATTGTTATTCTGTTTTTTATTGTAACTGGATCGTAAGGACATCTCTGACACTGCGTGGTCATTGCGTAATGACTAGGCATGCTGAAGGACATTACTTTTGCGTCATGACTTTTGCAGGGATTGTTAATCGGTCATAAAAGGGAATTGTTAAACGGTTGTAGTAGTCGACGTAGTCTAGTAGGTAGTGTGTTGGCTTATTAGACGTAAGGCCTCGGTTCAAAATCCAGGTCAGACATCTCCAACAAAATTAAATAAAAAAGATATTTCTTCGTCAACTTCCTCTCAGCAAATTGCTGGAAAAAAAACTCTGAGAATAAATAAAGTTATCATGAAAAGTTTCTCAAAAATCTGTCGTTTGGAGTCGATTTTAAACTATAGGTCACGCCATGGTGTGAGATGCTAGGTCGTAATCCTAACTAAAGGGTTGTAATTGGCAATTATGTATGCATGTATGTATATAGAAGAGAAGTGTATTACTCACTTATATTCCAATAATCGTTCGTGACTTATCGTAGCCTTTTCTCGTTTGACTGACTGTTTACCGATAGTCTAATGGAGCCATCGCTGCTTAACTACGAATTGATCATTGGATTTATAAAACAGAAAGGCTGATTTTTAATTGAAATTTGAGAGAGATTTAGCAAATAGTTGTGGATCACAACAGGCCACCAAGTAAACTTTGATTTCGATCAAACTGACACGCTTCTTTAATTTACCTTAAGATTCAATATTTCTTGTTAACCCTAGGCTATGGGTACGTAAATATTTAAGCAGAAACTGTCGAAATTCAAATACGACGTTCTCTGGAATAAAACGTTGAATAAATCACTCATGTGCCTTGGTGTCTTGAAACATAACTTTCTTACTGGTTACACTGTATAACTTATAGGACACAACTCTCACGTATAAGTCACGGCTTCTATGACAAGTTTTAGATTTTTGAAACGCTTAATGAGCGGACACTATTGTTTCATAAGAGCAACGCAATTTGGCTTTTATTTTACTGCTTTGGTAATACTAAACTCACCTCTTTTTTCACAGAACACACCTGTACATTGGCGTCAACTAATCGGGAATGATTGACTTATGGTTCACCAACAGAAGTCGCCGTAGTCTAGTAGGTAGTGTGTTAGCTTATTAGACGAAAGGCCCGAGTTCAAATCCCAGGTCAGACATCAAAACGAAAATATGAAAATATTTCTTCGGTGACTTCCTCTCAGCAGATTTCTGGCAAAAACTCTGAGAGTTAAAAATTGCCATGAAAAGCTTCTCAAAAATCTGTCGTTCGGAGTCGATTTTAAACTGTAGGTCCCGCCACTTATGTATAAAATTAACGCACACAACACGAAGCTAAGGCGTTGTACAATGGGTCAATTTGACCTCCGGGTACTGTACTTGTCACAGTTGACAAGTACACGTCCTCTAACTTAACCTAACCTATGGTTCACCATAGTCTAGTAGATAATGTGTTAGCTTCTTAGACGTGAGGCCACGGTTCACACCCCTGGTCAGATATCTGCAACAAAACGAAAGAAAAAAAAGGATATTTCTTCGGCAACTTTCTCTCAGCAGATTTCAGGCATTAACTCTGGAATGAAATAAAATTGCCATGAAAAGTTTCTTAAAAATCTTTCGTTAGAAATCGACTCCAAACTGTAAGTCCCGCCGTTCATGTATAAAAAATTAACACACAAAACATAAGTGGTATGAGAAGCTACATCGTAATCCTAATTGAAGGTTTGTAATGACCAATTGTGTATGTAAGTATATTCGGTTATAGGAAATAAGAAGAATTTCGAAGAGTATTCTCAGTTCAAATGAGTATTAGACAATGAAATTAAGTGTGGCCTGAAGAAAGTAACCGGTCGTTTGATCATGCACTGTAGTCTTACAGAATATTAATTCAGAATGGGGATCACCTCATGCCCAATATGATGACACAATAGGCGCCATTAATGCATCTCAGAAGGAAACATAAGTACCAGAATGGGAGTTACACCAAACAGCAGCCTGAAGTTGATTAGTTCAGCAGGATTAGAAGAGGGATTATGTGGCTACTTTATATAGATTGAGGTCCCCGACACTAGTCATTTAAGGAGCACTCTTACTGCAGCAACCCCTGCTTGTACTCGTAATGAATACCGCTTTAAAACTAAGTCTAGAAATCCAGTTGTTTGGTTTTCCCTCTCACTCTCTATATTCTTATTTTCAACACAATGTTCTTCATGAAAGTGGGTTATCCCTAGAGTGTTAGAAGTTTATTAAAAAAGCAATCTTTATCCATATGACCGATGTAATATAATAGACCACCACAGTTTTTGATACTAGAACCAGTGTAATTTGCGTAGGAGCTGTGATAATATTTTCAGTTTTATTTCAAATTTAACATCAAGCCAAGAGCAAGAATAAATAACAGTCTCTCTCTCTCTCATTTCAATTTCAATTCCTTACGCTGTTTAAGCACAATCCTGTACATTAATTTGATGCATTCGATTCCATTATGAATTTCTAATTATTTATTATTTTTATTTAAAATACAATACTTTTAAATACAATACGAGTACATATTATAAATTTTATTGTTTTATATTTACAAATCTAAACGTTTTTTCTTTTCCTTAAAAGAAATCAAAAAAAGAAAGATATTATAAGAGTCATAAATTCAATTTAAAATCTGAATATTTTATGGATATACCAGGCGTAAGGCAGCATACAAGTACAAGCAATTCAATATTTTACCTTTTTAAATATCACCTGCACTCATTATTCATACAGAGGTTTTAGCATTTTGAGAAAAAACATTTTCTTGTAATTATAAAAGCATTTGTTTTACTTGTGCAGTCTTTATTCCTTTTTTTATTCTTTTATTCTTCTTCCATCCGATTATTTAATTTATTTTATTTCATTTTATTGTGTTTCATACTATTTTCTTTAAAATCTTTAGATACACTTACTTATGCATACAGTGTGGCACAAAAGAAAAGCAGTAAGTGGCCTAAGCATACACCTTTTTCCAGTTACCAGAAGAATATATTGGAGTTCACCAACAAGGCTTTATTTTTATTACAATCACCGTGATTTCCCATCCATTTATGCCTATAGCTGCCTTACAAATTCTGTGAAAATATTTATTTACTCATATAAGCTTTCCCTGCACTAGTTTTGCTCTGCACTGTATGTTCGTATGTAAACATTTAAATACTCTTCGTAGTATGTAGTACAAGGAAACAAAAACTAAAATATAATTTATAATAAAAACATTATTATGAGCTTAAATTAATATTTTTAGCATTTATATGCAATAAAAAAAATGCACACTCTCTGCTCTGCTCTTGTTTTGTCTCTGAAATGCTCGTTTTATGCTAAAATGCTGTAACAATGTAACATAAATGTGAAGGTAACAGGAATAAAAGTTCAAGATGTGCAACATATAAACAGTGTGCAGGCAAATAAATAAGGACAGGTAAGGGAATGGGCAGGGAATAATACTAGGATAACAAAATTTTAAAATTTTTTTGAAATTATTCATCGCTTTTTTTCTGACAGATCAGCTGATCTCTGCTCCTTCAGCACTTTAAAATAATGCTAGAAAAATATATTGTGGATAGGTAGGCAGGTTAGAGTGGTTGCTTTGATACCCAAAGCTTACTTGAGCACGCATAGCGGTCCGTTATGATGCCACGGGTAAGCGCAGATTAAATTTCTGTGAACTCATGGAAGAAATTGGTCAGCGCGGGAAATGCACACTAAAAGCACGACTCTCCTAAGCTGGAAACCAGCCTGAAAGTTTTATGAACAAAGCTATATCCTTGATATCAACAAAAGATAGCTCCGATAAGCTGACAAGGAATGGAGGGCCAAATAACCAAAATCTGCGTCTCGCGAGAGATGAGCATTGGCAAAGAAAGTCGATAACAGTTTCTCCTTTTCATCAGACCCACAACCTCGCCTGTAGTTGTTTGATTTGCAAGGGTTACAATATATTGTGGGGTGTATTACTGAAACAAAAATGTATGTAAAAAGGACTTCAATTTATATTAAGTAATCCTTTAATCCCTCTTCTAATCCTGTTGAACTAACGAACTTTTGACTGCTGTTTGTTGTATGTAACTCCCAGCCTAGTACTTATGTTTCCTTCTGAGTTGCATTAATGCCACCCATTGTAGCTACATATTGGTTTTGAGGCGATCCCCATTTTGAGTCAATATTTTTTAAGTCTACAGTGCATGATCAAACGGGCATTTGCTATCCTCAAGCCACACCTAAATAGTCTGATGATAACTAAAATCTCTTTTCATTGTCTAAAACTCCTTTGAACTGAGATTACTCTTCCCAGCTCTCCTTATTCCCTATAACCGAGTATACATACGTTCATTTTAAATTGTAAACTTGGTAATTACAACCTTAAATCAGGATTACGACCTAGTTTCTCACACCACTTATGATGTGTGAGTTAAATTTATCCCTGGAACCTACAGTTTAAAGTCTACACCGAACGACATATTTTTGAGAAACTTTTCATGGCAATTTTCATTTACTCTCAGAGTTTTTGCCATAAATCTGCTGAGAGGAAGTCGCCAAAGAAATTTCTTTTCATATTTCGTTATTGCTGGAGATGTCTGACCAGGAGTTCGAACCGTGGTTGCACGTCTAATAAGCCAACACACTACTTACTCGACTATGGCGACAATTAAGGATAGACTTCCACAAAAAGGTTTTGATCCTATCAGTGGCGTGAAAACTACCCAAATGCCTAGCTCATCTGCATACGCATTGCTTGAATTTCTATATAACCTGGGATCTAGCAGATAGTGACCCTATTTTCTTTACAAGATTCAGTTTGTCTAGAGAGGGCCTTACTATTATCTGGTCAACTTTACACAAGCCAAGTCCTCGGATGGCTTCCTGATGGAGTTTGCTCAGACAGTGTCTTACTATTATCTGGTCAACTTCACACAAGCCAAGTCCTCGGATGGCTTTCAGATTGTCAGATTGCTATAACTCCTGACCTTTGAACTTCCTGTTTAACCTCAATTGGACACGTCTTTCGATGGCATAGACTTTAGCTTGGAACATAACCGCGAGGTTTTCTATGGGTAACGAGTTGTTTCCAGGATTTTATTAATAAATATGGAAGTATGTATGTAAAGTAATAAACTTGTGGATGAAAAAGTCGCAATAGTCTAGTAGGTAGTGTGTTGTGTTGTTAGACGAGAGGCCACGGTCAGACAAGCCCCAGGTCAGACATCTCGAACAAAAAGAAATCTGAAAAATATTTCTTCGGCAATTGCCTCTCAGCAGATTTATGTTAAAAACTCTGAGAGTAAATGAAAATTGCCATTAAAACTGTAGGTCCCCCGCCACTCATATGTACATATATAAAATTAACACACACAACATGAGTGTTGTGAGAAGCTAGGTCGTAATCCTGGCTGAAGGGTTGTAATGACCAATTATGTGTGTATGTATGTATGTAAGAGGCAGTTGTTCTTGGAAATTTCTCACGCATTACTTTTAAAACTTTTCTAATTATTCCTTTATCTGTATGTTCCTCACAAACTTTATTTAAAACAGAAACAACGCCTCCTTAACTTTTCTCACTTAAATGTCATCATCGATAATTTTTTACCTGTGTTCGTCATTTGAACGTCACGTACTGTTGATAAATGTCTACAATGTGTGTGTGTGTGTATGAATATGTACGTGTGCGTTAGTAGTTGTTAAACAATATCTGAAGGTCGTTTGTTTGAAAAATAGGGATAAACACACTTTAAATTATGCATTCAAATAAATTTCTTATTTAACAAAAAATTTCTTCTTTCCTTCTTTTCTTTAGTTTTCTTTTGTTTTGTTTTTTTTTCTATATGTATTTAAACACGCTTACTTCTACACAAACAATTATATGTATATGGTATGTACATACATATGTATGTATGTATATACATATAATACACAAGTACTTGAACCCCCCACATTTAAGACTCCTTTTTAACAATACATGTGTACAAACGATGTTATTATAGTGCGAGTTGTTGTTGTTGCTGCTGTTATAGTTTGTCTCTCTCTCTCTTATACCTCCCTGCTTCATAATTTATAATGTGTAATGGAAACAAAAACAAAAAAAGAAAATGCAAAATATTTAACAGGCTTAGTTGGAAAACACAATGACAACGACATTGCGACAGAATTTTAAAGAACTCGTAATAATAACACTATGCGACAAAATAAAAAAAATTAAATACACCCGGCTAATGACATAGTGTAGGTTGTGAGTTTTGTTGAGTAGATCTCAAAAATATTTTTTTTATATTTCTCGAACCCTCCAAACTTTATTTTTTTTTGACAAAATCCGTTTTTTTTTACTTTACGTACAAATTTCTAGATTACTCAAACATTTCTGACCCGACTTCAAAAAATTTAAATATTGTTGGAAAGGGGAGAGAAGGACCTTTAAAACGGTGTACATATATCTATTATTCGACTTAATATGCTATGAGATATGATGAAGTAAACTTGGAAAATTCGAATTTTTTTCATATTTTTTCAAGTTTGTCCATTCATAGTAGCAAACTTTAATAAAAAATATAGGATAAGTGATAATATTCTTAAAGTCTGTTCTCTTGTAAAGAGATTGAGTCATCATTTGATCAAATCGGACAAAAATTACCGTAGTTATTATTTAAAGAGTCTAACAGTCGAGTGATATTTTTTATATACATACATATATATTTTTTCAAATGAACTTTTAGTTCAAAAATTTTCAAAATTTTTGATAGATCTTGATTATTTATCACAAAATGTATCAATTTCACGTTTGCACGACTTCCAGAGTCGGCTAATATTTGTGGTTTTTGCAAATATTATTATTTCTCTTTTCGCAAACATTGGCCAACTTCTGATGGTCACTCAAACGTGGAATTGACATGTTTTGCGATCAAATCTCATAGCATATTAAGTCAAATAATAGATATATGTACACCGTTTTAAAGGTCCTTCTCTCCCCTTTCCAACAATATTTAAATTTTCGAAATTGGGTCAGAAATGTTTGAGTAATCCAGAAATTTGTGCGTAAAGTAAAAAAAAAACAGTTTTTGTCAAATAAAACAAGTTTGGAGGGTTCGAGAAATATAAAAAAGGTATTTTTGAGTTCTACTCAACTAACTGAATAGCGTGAACTATTTAGTTACTCGGGTGTATTTTCACTGTCGCACCGTGTAATTAGTTTCAGTGAAAGTTTACCTGGCAAATTTTCTTTTTGAATAGAAATCGAAAAATTGACACAGAAACAGACTGATAGTGATAGTGATAATATATAGTAAGGCCCCGTTTAACGCGGGGGATACTTTCCAATAAGTTTTTAAGCGCTAAACGAAACAGCGTTAAACGAGACAACTTAACACGTACATTTGTAAATACATTGCGACTTCAGAAAATACAGTTGGTGCATAGCCGTTTCATTTGCACACTTAGTCAACAAGTATCAATACAGTGTGCGATTTAAGGGAATCCCAATACTACCGTGTAATACTGGAACAGTGTTAAGCGGGGTCTTACTATACGAGCTATGTTCATAAACTAAAGTGACTTTTTGGACTTTGTGTAGGACTTATAAATGTTATCCTTCAATTTCTTTCTGATAATTGTGAATACTAAACCTTTCAAGTCCATGCAGATACAAATAAAGACCCTGACACCGATGCCATCTAAGTTTTTACAAACAAACTTGATCTAAATATCTCAAGGGCATCTCTTGAAAATCCAACAAGACATCAATGACGAACTTAGCTTAAGATGCCACAAGTCACTCACTCCAGAAGGTCTTTTTAAAATCAAAAACTCCACATAAGCTTTGAAGAAATAAAGAGTTTACATACATAATTGGTCATTACAACCCTTCAGTCAGGATTATTGACCTAGTTTCTCACACCACTTATGTTGTTTGTGTTAATTTTATACATAAGTGGCGGGACCTACAGTTTAAAGTCGACTCCGAACGACAGATTTTTTGAGAAACTTTTCATGGCAATTTTATTTACTCTCAGAGTTTTTGCCAGAAATCTGCTGAGAGAAAATCGCCGAAGAAATACTTTTTGTATTTTGTTTTGATATCTGGGCTGGGGCTCGAACCCTGGCTTTACGTCTAATAAGCCAACACACTACCTACTAGACTACGGCGACTTCAATAAAGAGTTTGCAATTGTTAAAGTTGATGGAATTTCAGAATTTTATTTAAAATAGTTACTATAACCCCACTTGGACATACACTAGCGCCCATTTGTCTCAGATCTATTTAACAAGCCCAGATTCTGCGCAATCAGCAGGCAGACTACGCCCTAAAATTCAGTAGAAAATTTAATAAATCTAGCAATTGATTTGTAGTCAAGAAACAATAGCTTCATTGGACTATTTAGAAAGGGGTAAGTTAAATGATAGAGTTTTGAACTGAGCCAGAGGCGAATATTGGTTACTGGTTACAAATGAAGAGGGCTAACGCCAACTAGAACGTCTCTAATAAAATGGTAGGTAGGTAAGCTATACAAAACATTGCCTGCGAGAATAGATACCGTGATAATCTTTCCAATTTAATCCAGGTGCTTCCTGCAATGAATGAAACTTCTTCCCCAGCCTAGGATTTATCAGCTTGGAAAACAATAGAACGTCCGGATAGGTAGGTTAGGTTAGAGGACGCGTACTTGTCAACAGAGACAAGTACAGTACCCGGAGGTCGAATTGACCCATTGTACAACGTCCATTAAAAGGACGGATAGATAACTTAAAGGAGATAAGAGGAACACCTATTTCTATTGGTGGAGTAAGACTGTCTTATCAAATTCATCGTCTACTCAATTACCCGGAATGCTTTAAGAGAATCGATGCAATTACTAACCAATTTTACATTGCCTCATTATCTCAATTTTTTGCGCTGAGACGTACATCAATTTATGAAATGAAATCAATTTTGAAAATAACAAAAAATAAATCACAATCGAAAGAGTTCTGATTGCAGCTTGTCTGCCAAAGAAGATAAGGATACTAGAGTAAGAGCTTGCTTTTTCAGAATCAGCTCTGCAGCGTGAATACTTTCTTTTGGAAAACACTGTGGTATTCGGGGAGATTAAGAGTTACATTAGACATAGGCTATTCGTATAAAACTAGACTACGTACCAACTTCGATGTGAGGATGTGAGAAAAATCTTGCTGATAGAGCCATCGCGGCATTTTTGATTGACTTGAATAATGGAGAGCAATGGAGAAATCTTTACTCTCTACTAAGTTGAAGTTGCTGATGACTTTTTTGGTAAACTGTCTGCCCCCCACACAAAAAAAAAGTTCTTGTGTGTCAAATGAGAAATCTTTGAATCATTACCCTCTGAGACTGCCTTGTGAATTTTGCCCGATAAAGGTTTTGTAATATGGAGTGACCTCTTTAGCTCCATTATCTTTACCATGCTTTGTTGGGTATTATAGAACAAAAAGTTTTTTCTATTTTTTTTTATTCTTTTAAATATGCAACTTTAACGCTTTCAATCTGTTTCAACCTTCGCATAGCATTAACGCAAATTTTCTAAGTATTTTACACAAATACCATTTTCCCTTTTCTTAGAAACTTTGTAGTTCATCAGAGAGAATAAAAATTATATGAAAAGCAAAAAAAAAAAAAGAAAGAAAAATAATCTTAAAAATATGCAATGATTGGGATGATGAGGACACGTTTCCTTTCATTCTTTTTTTTTGTAGTTTTTATTGCATAAAAAAACTTTTGCACATCAGCACTATCTAACTGTAAAAACTGTGTCCTTGTTACTTCACTTCTGTGAATAAATTTACAAAGTAAAGGTGGGTGGTGGTGGTTGTGGTGGGAGGGAAAGTTTAAACGTCATATGACAACGATTGTTAAAAGGATTAACTTGTTATAGAAAATCTTAAAATCTTTAAAGTTTTTATTTCATATTTTTTCTTTTCTGCTTTTATTTTCTTACTTTTATTTTTTTGCTTTTCTATTTTCATTTATCTTTCAGCTTTTCTGTTTTTTTTTTTATTTCTTTTATGTTAATAGTTAAAAAATTAGTAATTAAAAATTAAATACATAAAGAAAAAAAAAACAGAAGTAAAGAAGAAAAGTAGACGTTAAAGACGGATGTCTTAAAACTTGAAATATCAACGGTAATCTTGGGTGTGTGGGGAGTTGCATGTGAAAGGATGCCAGATGTTTGATAATTTTTTTAATATGCAATCAAGGAACTCCGTTATTGCTTCTAAAAAATATTTTTATTGAAGATTAGTTGTAGGATTTCCTATAAAATCAATTAATCATGACCATGAAGTCACCGTAGGATAGGAGGTAGTGTGTTGGAAATAAGAAAAAATATTTCTTCGGAGACTTCCCCTCAGCAGATTTCTTAAAAAAAAAAACTAAAAAAATGAAATAAAATTGCCATGAAAATTTCGTCAATAATCTGTCGTTCGGAGACGACTTTAAACTATATATACTATAAGTCCCGCCACTTATGAATAAAGCTAGATGGCATGAGAAGCTAGATCATAAGCCTGTATAAAGAGTTGTAATGAAAAATAAATGCTCAATTGTCTCTGGTTTGTCGGCAAAGCACTTTTCTTTAAGGGCGCCCTACAGAAAATAGTTCAACGGTGTCAAATCGCAGCATGACATCACCATTTCGACTAATTAAACGACCATCAAGCGTTTAAAGCATTAAATCGATTGTGGCATGAGATGTGTAGCAAGTTGCACCACCCTGTTGAAACCAACCATCGTTCACATCAATGCCGTGAAGAGTGACTACCAAAATATCAGTTGGTTAAGCCGTCCTCATTTTCAAAGCAATATAGGGCAATGATGCCTCCGCTGCACAAGCCACACCAAACAGTCACTTGTAATGGGTGCTTTTGCCTCTGTAAGAGGCTCTGTGGATTTTCTGAGCCACAAATTTTGCTTATTAACGTACCCACCAAGATGAAAATGAGCTTCATCAGGAAAGATGATTTTTATTTTGGTAAAATCGACATTATCGTGTAGGTTCTCGTTGGCCCAATAAATAAATCCCAGCATTGCTTAAGCGTAATATACTGAATTTTGTGACAGAATAGAATGATGCCAAATTCGAAATAACCGATGATTCAAATTTAAACCGATAGATGGCCCACCTGATATATGTATGTAGTATGTATGTATGTGATCCCTCAAAGGCTCTTTCAAGGATCGTATTCAGAACTATATTAAATAGAAGTGGTGGCAGAACAAACCCTTTAGAAAATGTCCTCAACTATTAATGTCCTACACTGGAATTCGTCAGGTCGTAACCGATAAGAGCCGTTACAATATAGGCTCCTTATGAGATGTACGATTTTGTAATGGATTGCTTTATATTCTAACTAGCAGATTGTACCCGGCGTTGCGCGGGTTATGTAATTTGGATTAGTTTAAAAATGAAAAATGTTTTTAAATTAAAAAAAAAAATAGTGATTATTTGAAACCGGTTTTGAAACCGGTTTTTTAAAAAATGCAATTTTTCAAATTATTCGGAAACCGGTTTAACAAACAACCTTGTTTTTGAATACTCTAAGTCCTAAATATAAATGCACTCAATTTGCCCGTTTTTGGCCCCTTTCCCCCTTTTTGGACCTCTTTTGGTTCAACTTTAGAAACGGAACACCTCCAATAGCTATTTGGGAAACTTAACCAAGCTAAATCGTAGAAAATTACCTATAAAACAGATAAAATACAGCATTTATGCATAAAAGTACTAATTTTTACCCATTTTTTCTCCCTTTGTCCCATTTTTTCCCTTTTGGGTCAAAATTTTGAAAAGATTTATTACCTATAACATGCACCGACAAAAGCTCGATCAATATCCCAAATTTCAAGAAAATCGGTCCAGGCGTTATTGGCTATGCACTCAATTTGCCCGTTTTTGGCCCCTTTTACCCCTTTTCGGATGCCTTTTGGTTCAACTTTAGAAACGGAACACCTCCAATAGCTATTTGGGAAACTTAACCAAGCTAAATCGTAAAAAATTACCTATAAAACAGATAAAATACAGCATTTATGCATAAAAGTACTAATTTTTGCCTGTTTTTTCTCCCTTTGTCCCATTTTTTTCCCCTTTGGTTCAAAATTTTGAAAAGATTTATCTCCTATAACCTGCACCGACAAAAGCTCGATCTATATCCCAAATTTCAAGAAAATCGGTCCAGGCGCTCAGGCGTGATTGGCTAACAAACAAACCAACAAACAAACAAAAAAACAGACTTACAGAAAGATTTATAATATATATTAGGATGTACTCTCAATCAAATCGTAATCGTTAGTTTATCGAAGACATTCTCAAAGTCCATGACGCATGGATACAGACTGTTTATATGACTGAAGAAGAACTGATGGAGTCTGAATCCAATCTATTCCTGCCTTCAAGTAGGTGTTACCCTATTGGAGATCTTTATTAATTACGCATAACGGAGTAATGCTACCGTAGTTATTTGGCTCTTTTTTGTATCTTTATTATTCCACCCCTCAATCAGCTTACTCGTTTGATTTTCCAATAATTTTTTTTTTTTTTAACTTTAAATAAAACTGCGTTGTTTGTTAATATAATATAAGAATATTTATGTTATGTTATATAACTCCTTAACTTTATTGAAATATTTATTTGATTAGTATTAATGGTTCTAGTTGGGGGGTAAAAAAATTAACTTTTTTTTAATAAAATTTAAATCTAACATTACATAGATAATTTCGATAATTTATTTTCAATATTTTAAAAAAAAATGTAATGTGATGTTTTTTTCTGTTCGTTCGTTAAAACAAAATGTAAAAAAATTAATTTAAATAAAGACAATAAGTATAATTAAATAAAATTAATAAAAAAAAATAATGAGAGAGAAAAAAAATTATTTTAAAACTAGAGATTGAATTATTTGACTTAAAAAAACAAAGTTAAAAAATTTTTTAAAAAAATCAGGACATGATTATAGCTGTAGTGATTGCAACTTTTGCTAAAACAGTGCATTATTGTAAGGTGGCAACGCTTTAGCATCTATAAACCGAAGCAGACGAAAAATATTTGAAAACATTTAGAACAGATTGTTATCTTTGTGGCAATTAGTTATTCAAGCTTTACTTTGGAGACAAAAACTACAAATGCAAACATTGCCAGTCGTAAAGTTTTGCTTGAGAAATAAAATGTTTCCTCTCTTCTCTTGCTGGTCTTGAAATCATTTGCCTTATGGAAACACAAAAAGGTAAAGGCAGTTAAAGAAACGTTAAAGTTAAGGAAAACGAAAAACAAGAAACAAATTTCTTCTAGTTTGCAATTAAATAATAAAATAAATACGAAATGCATACAAAAAAACAAATAAAAATAAAAGCAAAGACAGAAATAAAACCAGAAAAAAAAGAAAAAAGAAAACTTTGAAGTTATGTTTTTACCATTCAACGACATGCTTTTAAAGGTGGTGATGATGATAATAATGGCAGGCAAAAAAATGCATAAAGAAGCCAAAAATGAGAAAAATTTATTGTATATGAGGAAAGAGGAAATGTGCTTGAAAAATTAATATAAATTTCAATTTTGCCTTAAGACTTTCCACGCTTTTCACGACATACTACATATAAAATAAAGAAAACGATATAAAACAGCAGCAGGCAGCACTTTTCTTTCATTTCCTACAGCAATCACAGTAAAACGGAGAAGAATACAGCAAAGAATAGAAAAGCAGGCATTGTTATATGCTCGACATTTACACGATGCTCTCTTTTTTCTTCGTCTTCTTGTCTCTTATGCTTACAAACATACTTAAAATATTTTCTCATTAACTGTAGCATTCTTATTCGTTTGCATACATACATAAATATCGAGAACTATGTATGTATGTATGTAGGTATGGTATAGCATGCATGCATTATAATTTTTCATTACATCGTTTCAAAGAATCTAAAGCTGCTGTTGCTGATGCTGTTGCTGCCGCTGCTACTACTGCTGGGTTATAGACTTTGTAACATCTTGTTGTAGACTTGAATATGATGAAATTCCTTGAAGGCTTCACGAAAACGTACTTTTTGCTCATTGCCCAATTTTGCATAGAAATCCTGAGCAGATGTCACGAACAATGCAATTTCGTGATGACCCAATTTTTCGCAACTCATTTTTGCAAATGCTGCCACCGCTGCCTCCTCGGCTGCTACTCCAGTAGTTGGTGATGTTTTCGTAAATGTTGCTGTTGCTACTGCTGCTGGTGTTGTTGGTGTTGGTGGTGTGCCGCTCAACAGCAATGGAAATAGTTTCATTAAATGAAGATTTATCGAAGCCGATAGAAATACAACACTTAGACTCCAGACTGCTTTCGGTTTGGGCAACGCCAGAAACGTTGGCAATGAACACGTCAGCCAATCTTGTAATTGTTGTAGAAATGAGGAATCAATAGCCGAACGGAATACCTGTTGTTGGGCGGAGAGTAGAAGAACACAAACATTATTATTATGTGTAAGAGTGGATGACTTAAATAAAAAACTTATTTTTAATTACTGGAAAGCAAAAAAAAAAACAGAAAAACTCTCAAGTATTATGAAATATTATAAGAATCACATTGAATTTAGGGCTGACATTATGCGAACATTTCCCTTGGCCATGTTTTCAGCAGAGATTTTATGATTATTTTCTCATTTATATGGGAAGAAAGTGAAAGAACAAATTAAACGTGATGTTTAAGATGTGCTGGTAGTCTAGTGGACAATATGGATAGCCGTGGCATACATTTTGACATACTGTTAGACATTAAAGTGGCCGTAGTGTAGTAGATAGTGTGTTAGCTTATTAAACATGAGGCCTCGGTTCAAACCCCAGCTTAGACATCTTCCACAAAACGAAAAAAGAAGGCAATATTTCCCCTCAGCAGATTTCTGGCAAAAGCTCTGAGAGTAACATAAAATTGCCATGAAAAGTTTCTCAAAAATTTGTTGTACGGAATCGACTTTACACTGTAGGTCTCGCCAATCATGTATTAAATTAACATACACAACATAAGTGGCGTGAGAACCTAGGTTGTAATCCTGACTGAAGGATTGTAATGACCGATTATGTATGTATGTATGTTCTTGGAAATTAAATTTTGAAATTTAAATTGATATTCATTTAATACTGGAGATTTGCAGTACATCATGATGCGCAAGAAAACGTTTTCAATATGTAGAGTGGACGTAATACACACCACACACACTTCAATATGTAAAAAGCCATGACCTAAGCCTGACTAAATGTTTCCAATGGATATGGTAATGCTGGATATGATAGTTCTCATCCATAAAAACTCTTTTTATTGTTATTTTAATAAGAAAAAATATCCAATTTTAACTTTTTTTTCACAAACCAAGACATTGTATTGACATAAAAACGAAAACAAATCCAAAACATTTCTAATAACAAGCAGATATCACTACTCTTTAGCTATAAAATAATTTCTTCCAATCTTATTTTAAATACTCCACCAATAAAGTGTCTTTAAAAGCGCAATACGTTAAGATTTTGTTTTCAAAAGCGCGGCGATTATGTGTGTAAGCCAGCCAGCCAATCAAACAACCCAACTTACCTGAAATACAATCATGGCAATAACATCACTATGCGGTTGATTTATAGCCAAAAACTCCTTTATGACCTTTGTCAATATTTCTTTAGGTGGCACTAAATCACGTATCATTTGGCATAACACTTGCCCATAAATCCAAGCCGCTTCTCGAGTTGCACTTTTAATGCATTGCAGCAGAATATCAACTTTATCAGTTTGTTGGGCGATTATCTCGGGGTCGTCTTGTACAATGCCGTTACTTAATTCCGTATTTTCCAATTGTTTTGTTGAGCCTTTTATTGTGTACGATACGATATTTTATTATTGAATTTTTGATTTGATATCGGACACATACACACACACGCACACACATGTAAAGAAACAAATAAAATAGAATTAGAATTATTTGGCATCATATACATACGTACTTGTATACATACATTTATATTCATATTATATTACATTTATACAATTATGATAGAAAAAATAGCAGCCCATATATATTAACAATAATTTCTCTTTCAATAACACGAACTATTTTGAAGAAAGAAAAAAAAACAAATTCATCTTCAGTTATAATATTCAACCAATATAGACAATAGCAGTGTCGAGAACACAAAGTTTACAGATTAAATGCCTTGAAATAAAGTTATGCAGCTAAGCCCAGAAGACGTGGTAGTGAAACGTAGAGAAGACTTCGGTCTTGAGAATAAAACGAATTAAAAATGCTGTAGTTTACGTCGAACAACTCAACATATAAACTTTAATTTCATGTGTTACGGTAACCGTCAAGGATTCTAGATATAAAAACAGGCGTCCAAACCAGAAATGAAAAGATCTACTTCTCCATTTGGAGTAGGGGTACTGATACCCGAAAAAAATGTTTTTTTAATATTGAGCCCGAACAGATTCTTGTCAATTCTGAACTTTACATATACAATTGTTGTTGGTACTGGTGAAAAATATCGCAAGAGATCCATGGAAAACATACAGGGAAATAATTTAATACTCTGGATATGGAAATAAAAAGAATCAGCATTCCGAGATTGCTGTTAGCATTGATGCAGAATTTCATTGCGCTTGTAAGACTGCCATTAAATTTAAAGAAATAGAGAATTTCATACAAAAATCACCATTCCCTGACACCAGAGAATACGATGAAAAATATCCGATCAATGAAAAGCTTACAGTCTAGATCATCACCATCAACATCTTATAGTGTTACAGCTTCGAATGTGTTTTGCCTGTTTTTTGTTTGTTTTTTGTTGCCAAATTCGGAAAGTAATATTTAAATTTGATTCTTCTTAGCCACCCCCATCATCTATAACCAATGATTTCATAATTTAACTTAGTCTTCTGCAGAGTTCAGTTAATTATGTACTTCATGAATTTCTCCGCCCACACAGCTAATGTAGTTTATCGTTGGGTCTTAGGTTATATTCACCATTCGCTCAAATATTCTCGGTCAAAGTTAGTTATTTGAAGTCCTTAGTAACGCCTTTCAACCATACATACATACGAGTATGTGGGAGTTGGTTGGACAATGCTTTTTTTATTCACATTATGCATAATTTGTAGGGTAATTTTGATGCGAAAATTTCCCTCAGCTTAAGGTATACGCATACGCAAAGAAATAAAGTCCGATGCTTAGGACTCTTAGTCGTCGCAGTCTATTAAATAGTCTGTTGGATTATTAGATTATTAGGCCACGGTTCAAACCCAGATGAGACATCTCAAAAAAAAATTAAGAGTAAATTTTCCTTCGGCGGATTTCTGGCAAAAACTCTGAAAGTAAATAAAATTGCCATGAAACAGCTTCTAAAAAATCTGTCGTTCGGAGTTGATTTTAAACTGTAGGTCCCGCCATTCTTGTATAAAATTAACACACACATCATAAGTAGTGTGAGAAACTAGGTCGTAATCCTGATTGAAGGGTTGTAATGATCAATTATGTATGCGTGTTCAGTTAAAGCAGTTCATCTTAAGGTCTCTTAGGTGTTATAGGCACCCATAGGATCCCGTACAAAAGTCAACAATTTGGCGGCGGATTTTCAGTTCAAATATTTACGGACAAAGTTAGTTATTTGATGTCATTGATAACGTCTTGCAACCATACCTATGTGGCAGTAGGTCTGAGAAGGCTTTTATTCACACTCAATTTTCTTCAGCTTAAAGTATGCTTTATCTGCTGCGGATACGCAAGTAATTAAAGTTCGTTGTTTAGGCCTCCTATATTACAGCAATTTATTTTAAGTCATTGTTTCATTTGTATTCGAGTACATAATTCAAGGTCAACATTTAACAATCAACTTACTGCTATTATTTATACCATAACTGTACATATGCACGTATAGGTATGTACAAGAAGGGAGGGAGTTAGTTTCTGTATAACGTAAATACAATAACAATCGATTCGAAATAAAGGTAATTTGTATTTTCAAATTGTATGTTTAGTTTAAAGGCATTCATAGCCATACTTCGTTACTTTGTATACCATAGGTGTAGCACTATAGTGTATATGTATAGTTAGTGTAGTTGTAGTAGTTGTAGTGATTCTAGTAATTGTTGTAATAAAGTTAAATTATGTCTATTGATATACACAAGCAATTACAACACACCAATTTATACACCTATATACATATGATGTATATGTATGTAAAGGGTGATTTTTTAGCTATTATCTTTTTGGCAACACTGGTTTAAACAGCTCACGCACGTTTCGTGTTTTGTTTCACTGTCAAACATCTTCAGTTTGGTCTATAATTTAACAATGAATCGTCTTACAAACGAATAACGCTTGCAAATCATTGAATTTGGCATCATTGGACCGTACTTCTTCAAAGATGCTGCGAATCGTAACGTGACTGTGAATGGTGAGCGCTACCGTCTCACTATCCAACTTTTTTTGCCCAAAATGCAAGAGCTTGACTTGCATGACATGTGGTTTCAACAAGACGGTGCCACATGCCACACAGCACGCGTAACAATGGACTTATTGAGAGGCGAGTTTGGTGAACATTTTATTTCATGTTCCGGACCGGTCAATTGGCCGCCTAGATCGTGCGATTTAACGCCTATAGACTATTTTTTTGTGGGGCTATGTTAAAGCTCATGTCTATACAGACAAGCCCGCTTCAATTGACGCATTGGAAGACAATATTGAAGCATTTATTCGTGAGATACCGGCCGAAATGTTGTAAAGAGTATGCCAAAATTGGACTAAGCGGATGGACCATTTGAGGCGCAGTCGCGGTCAATATTTATATGAAATAATCTTCAAACATTAAATTATATGGACCGTACTATCGATTCAAATAAAGATTTCATGCATTTTTCTGAATTTTATGTGTTTTTTTGGAAAATTTTCCTATAGCTCTTAAAAAATCACCCCTTACATATACCCTAACCCGCTAGCTCACTGGCTCTCTCTCTCTCTCTCGTTTGGTTGTTAAACGCACACAATAAATATAATCGTATTATAAACTTATTGTTAAATTTGTGGTTCTAAATTGTGGCATAAAACAACAACAACAACTATATGTAGCAACAAGCATAGTATAAACAAACAATTGTTTTATACGCTCGCTCGCTGGCTAAGCAATATAACAACAAAAAGCGCATACACTTGTAAAGGCGATGCTTCGAAAATCGCCATGAATTGAAAAGTTAATTAATCTATTTAATGTTAAAAGATATTTACCAACAACAACAACAACATGAACAACAATAGCTCCAATATATACAATTGAACACAATACAAATTGACAAATCACATTCACCATCACAGTCACAATCACATTTAGGACTGCAATCAGTGTAATTAAAAACTCGACTCAAATTAGAATTTTACGGAAATTGCGCGAAAAGGCGAAAAACATTTACGCCATAAGATAATTAGTCAGATTCATGTATGTATCTCTGTCACCCTATGACGAGTATTTAAAAATTGAAAAAAATTGATTTTTTTTTCTGAGAACTGCCAAAACGCCTCCTTGTATTAAAGCCTTGACAAATAAAAGGTGACCAAAATATTCAACGATTCAATATCCCTTGTCGTCAAGCCTGGCTTAAATACATTTGTTTTCAGCTGAAATTACGGATACCTTTTTATCACTAAGCCCCCTTGCCGAACAAATTGGTCAATTTTATTGCGATATATGATAGTCGCTATTCACAGATGGAAATTTCTTTCATAAGGCTATTTTTCTGTGTTAACTTATGAGGGAGGAACAACCTATATTACGAACATTTCAAACGGGGTGTAAAGTCAGACTCAAAGATTTACATTTGACTCAAAGATTTGTTTGACATTTTTGACAGATAGTGGCGTATATTCACATGCAATCAGTGGAGCCATAGTGCAACGCAAGTTATTTTTGAATAGAAATTTCTATAATAAAAAAAACTTTTGCATCTACTAAATGTACAGCAATGCAGTCCTTGCGCTGACCATCTTCTTCCCTAGTTTAGTGGAACTGTGCTTATTTTTGGGCCGCTATGCGTGTTCAACTTTGACCTAAATCCCAAATGCAAAGCAAGCTATCGATGCAATAGAGTACGAAACAAACACCCATTTTAGCACAATTGACATTTGGCTTATCAAGCATCCTTAATTGGTATCGGGAGAGGATTGTTACAGTTAAACCATCACCTTGACTGTCATTTAAGCCCATTTCTCAATAAAATAGCATTTATTCCTTCTATAGGGAAATCCTTTTACATACAGCAGAAGTGTTACAACAACAAAAACTACTATTAACACTGTTAGTGGTATTACAACCACTGCTACTATTACCGGTGTTAGTGGTACTACAATCATTTAAAATCACTGCAATTAGTATTACTATTATTGTAGTATTAAAACTACAACAATTACTAAAACGAATACTACTATTTCTTTTAGTAGTACAGCTTCTACTATTACTACCTATTATGATCACCAATATTACCTCTTTTATTAATACCACAAACGCTACGAGCACTATTGCTATTATGACCACTACAACTATTATTACTGTTAGTATTACGAAAACAACTTCTACCACCATTAGTACAACGATAGCTGCTACTACCACTATTACCAATAGTACTACTGCTACTATTTCCACTGTAGATACTAAGGCCACTGCTACTGTTTCTATTGCCACCACCTCTGTTACTACTGCGATCACAGCTAATACCACTGTTGCTAATAGTACTACTGCTACTATTTCTACTGTAGGCACTAAGTAGTGCTAGTATTTCCATCGTGACTGCCACTTATACTGCCATCACTGCTACTACCAGTGTTACTAATAGTACTGATGCTATTATTTCCATTGCCACTTCCATTGTTACCGCGTTCTTTGCTACTACCACTGTAACTAGTAGTACTGATACTACTATTTCCACTATGGGCACCAAAGCTACTGTTACTATTTCCATCGCCACTTCCACTATTATCTCGATCTTTGCTACTACCACTGTTACTAGTATTACTATTGCTACTATTTCCAATGTGGTCACTAAGGTTATACAATTTCCATCGCCATTACCATCGTTACTGCGATCACAGTTACTGCTATCACTTCTTTTCAAGAAAGAATTTTACATTTGCTGAATTTCAAAAAATACAATGAAGGTTTTACATCCATTTGCTATGAGTCACTGCTACTACTACCTTTGTTGCAATTACAATTACTGTTACTACTTCCAATACCAGTGTTACTATGTACTCCGATTACTACTACTACTAATTAAACCTTTAAATCATATTTACAGCTTAGCATCTGTGTGTAGAATAACTGGCATTAAATTGAATACTATACTAAGGAAATATTATATTTAATCTATGTACTGCAAACGTCACTAAACACTAAAGAAATGATTACAAAAGAAAATTAAAAATTTCTATTTTGCTATTCAAAAATAGTACTTCACTTAGGCCTTATCAAAACCAGTACAATTTTGAAAGTGTTTCTAATTTAAATCATTCTAATTCCAATAATTCTTAATAAAGTTATTGTTTCCAAAATGTTGGTCTATTACGTTGTGATTTCATATTTCAATAGATTAATTAAATATGCGAAATAAGTCGTTAGAATGTTCGATTACCGTTAATATATCACTTTTTTATATTTTCTTTTAATTATTTAAAATACTTTCAATGTATTTAAATAATGAAATACTTTAAGTTAATAAAAGAACCTTTCTTGGCATTACTTTTACACGTGACCTTGAACAAAATTTGTTCCCCTAACTACCATTGTGGTAAGTGGCAAAATTGAAATTGAAAAAAAAGCGAAATTAATCCCACTACATAAAATAACTAAAATGGGAATTACTACCAAAAAAAAAAAAAAAGAGATTCAAACAATTTCGGAAAATTCAAAATATAATAATAAAATGAAATGAATAAACATGGCAACATGAACACACATGCCACATACAATCGCCCCAAATCAATAGATTTCTATTGGAACAGAAATAAAAAAAAAGAAATCACAAACACAAAATGAAAATGGAAATGAAAATCGAAAAATATTTAGAGAGACAAGCATTACTTGAAATCCTTTTTTAACATTTCAACTCAAAAACACATACACAGAGAGAGAGAGAGAAAACATGAAAATATAATAATAATAACAACAACAGCAAATAGACATCCTGAATGAATGAATATTTTAGTATTGCATGTATTTTTGATAATGCTGGCTGACTACAGATATTTAAAACACAGATTTTATACAGAAAACAAAAAAAAGAGAACAAAAATAGGAGCCAAAACAGGAAGGACGAATGGATGAAGCATGGAATACATGTACATATATTTCTATAATACTTACCCACATAAATGCAGGACAAAAGTAACTTCAAAGCGGGAATTGAAAATTTCTCATTTTCCAATTTGGCCAATTCAAGAGCAAGTTTTTCAATGCAGGGCCGCAACATTTGGTTTTGATTGTCTGCACCCTGGTTGATGGTGTTGATACCACTACCGCTGCCACTACCGTTACTGCTATTCACTTTATTATCCAGGACAATCATACGCTCCAAACCCTATAAACAAATACACACACACACACAGAGAAAACAAACATTTATTTATTTATTTATTTAGATTGTATATGTACATACATACATGCATACATACATACATGCATATACATATATACATACATAAATATATTTATTTATACAAAACATACATATGGATATTGTATACATACTATATACATACTATATATGTATGCGTATACATATGTATGTTTGTATGTACACATATACATATCTATAAAAATATTTGGGTTTTGGTTGCCCCCTTTTTTTTTTTGTAATGTTTTAGTAAATTTTTTCGTTTTTTCGTTTTTTTTTTTTTTTCAAGTTTTTCTCACCAATACCCAAAGCCACATGCAAACAGCAGCAGCAGCAATGGAAGTGGCAAATAAAAAAAATAAAAAAAAACGACAACAACAATAACAACAAATAGATTTTTGAAAATGAAAATAAAACAAATTAAGATAATAACAATAAAAGTAAAAATAAAAATAACAATTTCAATTGCAATTGAAAGTACATTCGTAAGTGTAAAACCAAACCAATTCGTAGTAGTAATACCAGGAAAGAAATTATTAGCCAGCTAAATTGAGAGTCTTAAGAGTTGCCATAATGATACAGGAAATACAAAAATACAATAACAACAAGAACAACAAAAAATAGCAAAAATACTGACACCATAAAAGGGTATTAAGTTAAGTGTCGGTTGTAAGTACAACACAATGACATCTTTTGCAAATAATCTTTATGAGGTGAAGCTTACAATTTCATAAGAGTTTTGGAAGAAACATAGACATGTTCTTGGTATTCATAAATAGTGAAAGAAAGAAATCTAACCAAGAGGTTTACCATATGCATATATATACATATATATGGAGACAACTATGTATGTACATATATTGAATGTGTTTTTATTTCAAAAGCTTCCTTTGATTGCAGACTGAAGTATAATTTTTCAATATTCAACTGTTAATAAATGCTAGGGTAGTTATTCTAGTTTAATTATAATCTAAAGAATTTCAAATGTTTATGGTTTTTACTGAAACCATTCACATGAATCTGAACACTTGTTTCTCCGTAATGTTTACTCCATTTCCTTAGCACAAAAACGTGTCTTCTAAAGATTATTAGGTTGGATAAGTTATGTTGGTATGTATGCGAGAAACCTTGTATGTGGCTATTGAGATGAGTAAGCTATTGAGTTAAGTAAGCTCAACTAAGTTCCAAACAGGCACAGAACTATCTAAGCCAGCTCTATATGATCGTCACATAATGATATCTCTTATAAAACGGAGAAACTAACAGCCTCTTATATATGTACTATGTTTACGGGATATTTAAGTAATCTCTACCTTATTCAGTCCAAGAATATGTTTCTAAACTGTGTAGGACAGCAACAATATCGATAGTTATTCATACATATACATTTAGGAGTATCAATTCACTCTTAATTGCCATCCGATGCTGTAATTCGACAAGAAAATCTCTTCCGCCAATACAAGACGATGACAGAGAATGTCATTGTAGGTAACACTCATATGACCTTATAAATGATGTAATCAAATCAACTAAACAGTCGTCTTTGAATACTGGTTCTTATGAAAGCACAAATAGTTTTTCTGCACCATTGTTTTTAGTATAAACCATCTTAGGCTATAAAAGGTTGTAGTGGGCCATTAATCATGTAATCGATATCCAAAACTGCCAACCCAGAGCCTGCTTCTGCTAAATCATCAATGACTAGTTTACCATCAATGCTTATATGTTATGAAGACAGACAATATCTCGGGATCTTATTTAAAAATTTCGGCATGTTCTGATCATAAGGGATGTCATCCTAATATATATTATAAATCTTTCTGTAAGTCTGTTTTTTTGTTTGTTTGTTTGTTTGTTTGTTTGTTGGTTTGTTTGTTAGTCAATCACGTCTAAACGCCTGGACCGATTTTCTTGAAATTTGGGATATAGATCGAGCTTTTGTCGGTGCAGGTTATAGGCTATAAATCTTTTCCAATTTTTGACCAAAAGGGGACAAAAAATGGGTCAAAGGGGGAAAAAATGGGCCAAAATTAGTACTTTTATGCATAAAATCTGTATTTTATCTGTTTTATAGGTAATTTTTTACGATTTAGCTTGGTTAAGTTTCCCAAATAGCTATTGGAGGTGTTCCGTTTCTAAAGTTGAACCAAAAGGGGTCCAAAAAGGGGGAAAGGGGCCAAAAACGGGCAAATTGAGTGCATAGCCAATCACGCCTGAACGCCTGGACCGATTTTCTTGAAATTTGGGATATAGATCGAGCTTTTGTCGGTGCAGGTTATCTGCCGGGGAAGGTTTCTAAGTTGGTATGACCAATTTCCGACAGGTGGCGCCACTTAAAATTACTAAAAATGATTTAAATCGTAAACTGTGGATTTGATCATGTTATGATATTTAGCAATGTTGTTGTGCATGAGCCGGCGAAGGTTTCTAAGTTGGTATGACCAATATCCGACAGGTGGCGCCACTGAAAATTACTAAAAATGAATTAAATCGTAAACTATGCATTTGATCATGTTATGATTTTTAGCAAAGTTGTTGCGCATGAGCCGACGAAGGTTTCTAAGTTGGTATGACCAATATCCGACAGGTGGCGCCACTGAAAATTACAAAATATGAATTAAATCGTAAACTGTGTATTTGATCATGATATGATCTTTAGCAAAGTAGTTACGGATGAGTCGACGGGATTTCTAAGTTGGTGCGATTAATTTCCGATAGATGGAAAATTATTCAAAATGAATGACAAGTAATTGGTCGACCTACACCTCAAGCACGGAAGAAAAGAGCATTACGAACCTCAGAATCAGACTAGCAACGAGCATTGAGACTGGAAAATCTTCGAGTACATGCCGCTGAGACCCGTTCGAGAGAAGTGAGATTAGAAAATGAACGAATGCGTATTACTCAGGCCCGTTCGTCTGAATCATCTGGACAACGGGAAACAAATTCAATAAAATGATTCAAAATTAATTGGATATTTGTGTAATGTCTTTCCTTCAAATTTATTTTAGTTGGTGGAGCAGCAACGCGCGCAGGGTACAGCTAGTGTAGAAATAATGCAAGCATGTCAAATAACAAATACTCCTGTCTAAAAAGCATTGTAAGTGATTGGTCATTACAGCTCTTCAGTCAAGATTACAACCTATTTTCTCACACCACTTATGTTGAGTGCGTTAATTTTATACATAAGTGGCAGGACCTACAGTATAAAATCGACTCCGAACGACAGCTTTTAGAGAAACATTTCATGACAAATGTTATTTACTCTCAGAGTTTTTGTCATAATCCGCTGACAAGTCGCCGAAGAAATATTCTTTCAAATTTCGTTTTGTTTGAGATGTCTGATCTATAGTTTTAACCGTTGCCTCACGTCTAATAAACCAGCACACTACCTAGTAGACTACGACGATACTAAGGGTATTGTAATTATGTCTTAATCTAAAGCTTATGTTAATTTCTCTGATGCACAAGTCTTCGATTTAAATCGATTTGTATAAATTCGTCGGCAAGGTATCATTGTACGAACAAATTATTATTAAACGTGGGAGCAAGATAAGCAATAGCCTACACTACTGGATTTTTTATTTTAGTCTGCCAGAACAAAGGCGTAGCAGTGTGTTCTGCTCGTGTTCAATCTTAAACAGCATATCAGGTTAATGGATCACCAGTTTGAAATCCAAACATTATTTCTGATTTAAATTGAAGATGTTACAAAAGGCAGTTTTGAAATTTTCATATTTTATTTTAAAAAGAATTCTTCACATATCGAACATACAGTAAACCTTTTCTATAATAAAATAAAATCCTTTTGAAATTGTTATAAAATATAAAAACCATCAAATATTTAAACATAATCTGGCATCACAATCCAGTGACTAGATTTGTTAGTTCGTTTGTTCGCTTATATTCCAAAATAAACTAAAAACTTTATTGAGTTTTTGTTTTGTTGTTATTGCAGCAGCACTTATTTAAAACTTGTATAACAAACTAATAAAAGATTCAGTTTGTTTTTCTACCATTTATATTCTATTTTTAGATTTTTTATATTTATTTTCATATAATAATTGAATGAATTTAGAAACAAAAAGAAAAGCAAGAAAAACATAGAAAAGCTTATTGTATTGTAGTTTGTTGGAAACTTACATGCAAACAGCAGAGGTAGACTTGTTCGTTACAAGATTTTTTCAATAATTTCGTTACGCTCAATTTAGTATGATAAGCTAAATTACAATGGGGATCCAGTTTTGATGTCCATTCCATTAAGCAATAATTTAAGGTCCATATTAGTTTTGTATGTACATCGCTGCATATTAGAGGGCTGGAAATAAATTAAAAAGAGAAAGAAATTAATAATGAATACGAATATTTTTTTTCTTTAATTTTATTTTTTTAAAGATATTGAATGAACATCAGGTAATATTGGAAAGTAGATAGATTCTTTTTCATATACACTCAGTATTGAATTTCGTGTACACTGTTTTAAGCTTAAAATAAAATACCCTTCGAAATAAAAACAACCCATATAACATAACATTTACCTTTCCTCAATTAAACCATGTTTATCGATGTACGCCAAAACGATATCCTTCAATCTTGCCAGCTCATCACTTAATTTTCCAATGGTTGTACTGGTCTTGGCATAGCTCTCCAACAGACTTAACAAACCATTGAGGGCAGCACATCTTATAAAGAGATGCGATGATTTCAAGTAATTTTTAATTAAAGACTCCAGACTTAACATTTCCAAATGGGAGGGTATTAGCATACCCTTGGTCTTGCATAGCAAATAGATTAAATACTGATGTGAGATGGTATCGTCCATGGGTATGTGCGATTTTAAATAGTCGGCCTTTTCACAGATTTGTTTAATTTGTTCACGATTCTCACAAATTTCAGTGAATTTCACTAGGTTCGGTAGTATTAAAATGTGGTTTTGCTGCAAAGAGAACAAATAAACAGAGAACAAAAGTTAAAAAAAAACAAAGAAATTCTGAATGCAAAAAAGAAAAGAAAAATAAAAACGAATTAAAGAAAATAATATTAAAAATAAAAGTAAAAGGAAACCAGAAACGTATGTATGAAGAAACATATACAAAGGATATGAGCATTTTACAGAAAATAGAAAAAGAAAAGAGTAGAAAATTTTTATTCTTTTGTAAGTCTTACGCTTTCAACCATGTGTAGCAAATATTCTCATACACTGAACTTATTTTCTTTTAAAAGCACCCACACATACAAGAATTACGCTTCTATGCTAAACGGTATCATAGGGTATTGACGAAATAAGTGTTTGAAAATAATTTGAGAAAAGTATTGCACTTTTAAGAGTTTGGCATTAAATTAAAACTGGGCCTGGGCCCAGGTTATGGCCATCAGGTTCTACTCTCTTCACTCTTCATGCACAGATTATAAATTTTCATCTTCCCAGCCATGATGGGATGGAGTTGCAATTCGTCAATCCGGTCCAATGATACTGGACTCAAAATTGACACGGAGCCTGAACATCAAAGTGACAAAGTACAAGGCTTTCATTACCATCTATGTTCACTGAAGAGCTATGGAAACACTTGAATGTCTGAGATATAGAAATTTCCTTAACATGATGGTTCCACCAATACTTTTGTATAGATCAGTGACTGAAGAGTAATGGGAACAACAAGCGGCTCAGTTCTTTGGCCAGATCGATATTTAAATTACCGCCTAAATCTTATTATTTACTTAACAACTGGTACCACATATAAAAATCTGAATAAGCAGAATTGATCAAACAGAAGCATTCTATGGGGAATGATCCGATTCAATGAATGGAGCAGACAGTGACTTTTACATTTGAGTAGTAAAGTAGAGTAGAGTAGTAGACAAAAAGCTTGAGGCTGACACATAACTGCTGTATTATTCCAGCCGTAGTATGCAATGATTATAGTAATGTAAACTGGCAAGAGAATAATCGTGCGTACATCAGGTCAATTCATTAAGAGCTTCAGTTAGACTCTATACAATATTCATTCTAATCAAAGTAAACAAGAACATCTTTCTATGAAATGATAAGACATTATATTTTGAAATTTGTCTGCATGGGTACAGGAACAGGCATACATTGAAGGTAAACATTAACTCTTTCAGATATCAATCACAAAATCGATGCCTCACTACCCTCATTTAAAGTCAAGGTTAACTATGTGCTAAGGAAGGGGAAAGCAGACCAGATGGCCAAGAGAACCGTACAGATTTGGTCACATTATTATTGCTACGGATAGTTGAATATGGGCGCATATGGATAAGCTATGTCTTATATAGATGAAGGTTATTTCCTCTGTGATTGTCCTGCATTGTTGAAAAATATGAAAAGATTCTTGTGTAGAATTTTTCTTAAGAATTGATCCAACTCGCATCAATTAACATTAAAGTGCTGTAGGCATTAATCTGTACTTCTAAATGGTTAGTGATTAGTTCTTATGAAAGCATTTCTTGGTTAGTTGTCATTCCTTAGGCAGCTCTATACATACATAATTGATCATTACAAGCCTTCAGTCAGGATTATGATCTAGGTTCACACAGCACTTATGTTGTGTGTGTGTTAATTTTACCCATAATTGGCGGGAGCTACAGCTTAAAGTTGACTCCGAACGACAGCTTTTTGAATAACTTTTCATGGCAATCAAAACAGAATCTGCTGAGAGGCAGTCCCCGAAGAAATATTTTTTCATATTACGTTTCGTTGAAAATGTCTGATCTGAGGTTTGAACCGTGGCCTTACATCTAATGAGCCAACACACTGCCTACTAGACTACGGCGACTACAGCTCCATATAGAGTTTTATTAGTTTCTATTAGGATTGGAAGAAATTGAGATTACCTAGGCAATAGACGGTTAATTTCTTCGTCTTATACGAGTATCACAGTAGAATCCTGACTTAGACATAAGTGGGGTAAATTGAGTTACTACCCTTCTATAACCAATCATACTTAACTCAACTTATTTACAAAAAATCAAAAAAAAAGTTGATGTAATTTCCTTTTTTAAACATTTTATTTTATATCGTAGTTGAAGTTGCCGTCGTCTAGTAGGTAGTGTGTTGGCTTATTAGACTGAAGGCCCGAGTTCGAATCCCAGGTCAGACATCAAAACGAAAATATGAAAATATTTCTTCGGCGACTTCCTCTCAGCAGATTTCTGGCAAAAACTCTGAGAGTAAATAAAATTGCCATGAAAAGTTTCTCAAAAAAACTGTCGTTCGGTGTCGACTTTAAAATTAACACACACAACATAAGTGGTGTGAGAAGCTAGGTCGTAATCCTGACTGAAGGGTTGTAATGACCAATTATGTATGTATTTGATATCGTCAGCTTACCTTATCACTCACGTTTTGTTTTGCACTAATATAGATTTATTAGCTTAGGACGGTAGAAAAACCATTCAAAAATGTTTAAAAATTCTTTTAAAAATATATGCAAGAAAACGAAAAAAAATTTAATTTTATTGCAGTTAAATTTCTACGTAAACATTCATGTCCGACATTTAAAAAAAAAAACACCTCCAGTTCGATAACTTTCATCTTTAGTCTTTGTGAACAATTTGCAAAAAAAAAAAAACGAAAAGAAAAGAAAAGTAAAAAAATAGTCGTAGTCGTAGTGAAATGTGCTAAATTTGCATATAACATTCATGTGCAAAATGTGCATCCGTTTTAAAGTATTTATCCACTGTACGAGTTCATACATATTTTACATTTACGTACGCAAGCACGTACATTTAAAAAAAGAAAATATTTTTCCTTTTTTTCCATTTTTTTTTTCTTTCTGTTTTTCGAATATTTCTCATGTTGCTACTTTCATTTTATGTTACGAACGATACCACCACTCAACGTGTACTCTGGTACTGCTCGCTAATGCCGTTACTATAAACGGAAGCAATAGAAGAGAGCAGTGTTACTAAATCTTATTTTAAGTTATCAATTTCAATAAGCATTTTTTCTAAACACATAAAGAAACAATACATACATATGTTTAAAAAATATTAAAGTTTTCTTTAGAATTCAATGCCACAGAGTAGAATTGTAAAGAGTATCTATTAAGAATATACAAAGTGAATGGGTAGAATCGTTAAATGCTTTATAAAGTCCAGAGTTTAAATAAAATGTCATCTTTAAAACAAACTTTTTGAGTCAAGTCTGAAGTTTATTTATACATTTATTTCCTAGAATACAATTACAAATTATATTATAATTATTAAGAGCTGAGTAACTTAGATCTCAGACCAGAGTATACACTGTGAATCGAACCCATGACCCGCACTCTCAGAGTCTAGCACGCTACCCACTAGAGTACCACGACACCCGAGTCTGAAGTTCAAAAAAGGAAAGTTGCTGCTTTTGTAAGTTGATTCTATGGTCAACATTTTCAAAATACAATGTAGTATATACACATAGTCTTTTGAGCCTCAGTTTCCTTATTATTATTGTTTTATATCGTGGACAAATTTCTCAGTGTAATTTACTAAAATTACTCTAATGCTGCTTCTAGAACTGTATAAAAATAATGAAAAGTCACTCTATTTTCATACCCATTTCGATACTGTTTAAGAGAAAACATTGAAGAATTGCTTTAGCAACAATAAGCTATAAAGAGGAAAGGAACTTAGCAACATCGAAATTGTTTAATTTTATTGAAGAACATGAGTGATAGTTATGTTGGAAAATCATTTCCCTAAACGAACCTTATTTCAGTTTCAATGGCTATGTACACAATTAAAATCTTTGGTAACAAAATGAAGCGAAAAATACACATGAACAGATGGCAACCTTTTCCGAGTAATATTTTTAGTTAGGGATCCGAAGATAGTGATAATCGAAACAACAATCTAATGCTACGTTCCTGGGGAGAAAAATTTAATGACATTCAGAAACAATTTGATAGCCAAGACCGCCAAATCTAACGGCATACACTTTCATTTCCAAAGCTGCAACAGTAGTTGTAATAACTGGTGCCCATGCGCATGCATGTTTCCCTATAAGGCTATATCTGGTAATCACAGACAAAATTAGGATTATATCTTCAGGATTCAAGTGTCTACCTGGCTGGTTTTGCAGCGTAGGGTAGTTGTGCTTTTGATGTGCAGCCCTTGCGCTGACCAACTTCTTCCTCTTCCCTGGTTTTCGTAGAACTTGATCAGTACAGAGACTGCGTTCACCTGTTGCGTCACAACGGGCGGCTATGCGTACTCAAGTGAGTTTTTTGATATAAGAGCTACCACTCCGACCTAAAACCTAAAGTTTCTACTATTTTTTGTACAATGGGTCAATTCGACCTCCGGGTACTATACTTGTCTTAACTGACAAGTACACGTCCTCTAACCTACTATTAAGATGGATCTTTAATTGACTGGTTATACAACAGATACTTTCAATCGCCCATACATCATTTGCAGTTCTTGCAGTATTATGTCAAACTTTGAGTTAACAGGAGAGCTCTTCAAATTCGGTGGAACCCGTTAGGTAAAGCCAGTCCTATAAAGCTCACATGCCATTACATTCCCCTGTATATTTCTAAGATCGGATGCCTATATACTCCGAATATTAAACTATTTCTTAATAAATCTTATTGTTTAGCAACAGCCGACAGTCGACGGTAGTTCTTGATTACTAGAACGAGGATTTAAAGGTTTTAACAGCTTCAACTGGCTATCCCAATAGATATTTTCTCGTATTTCCTAAAATAGCAATTTGCCTGAGACAGTCTAGAGCGTCCTTCATAGCAATGATTTTTATCTGGTAAACACAACATTAATCTGGAAGCCTTCTTGATATGCTTGGACTTTCTTGAATAATATATTCCAAAACCTACACTCTTAAGCGTTTTGGAACGGTCTGTATAAAAGTTAGGACATGACCTTTTGCCCGAAATACCATTTATTTCTCCACGCCACCTGGTTTTTAATCAGCGTACTATCAAATCGAGTAGTCGCCGTAGTCTAGTAGGAAGGTAGTGTGTTGGCTTATTAAACGTGAGGCCGTAGTTCAAACTTCAGGTCCGACATCTGCAACAAAACGAAATATTGAAAAAATATTTCTGCGTCGACTTTCTCTCAGCAGATTTGTGACAAAAACTCTGAGAGTTTCATAAAAATCCGTCGTTCGGAAGGGACTTTAAACTGTAAGTCCCGCCACTCATGTATAAAATTAACACACACAACATAAGTGGGACGAGAAGCTAGGTCGTAAGCCTGACTGAAGGATGCCTGTACTATCAAATCGATCATGAGCGATACAATTGTTTTGATCGCTTGTTTTTTGCAATTGCTGCAGCTATTGCCATTTGATTGTGAAATATTCTTCAGCGGAATTGTACAGATCATCGTCATTTCTTTACATACTAAATGCATAGGTGATAATTTCACAATTACATTATGGGTGTCAGTTGGAAGAGTACATAAAGCGCCGGTAATTCGTTTCGAAATTATTTCTTGAAGTCGCCGTAGTCTAGTAGGTAGTGTGTTGGCTTATTAGACGAAAGGCCCGAATTCAAATCTCAGGTCAGACATTAAAACGAAAATATGAAAATATTTCTTCGGCGACTTCCTCTCAGCAGATTTCTGGCAAAAACTCTGAGAGTAAAAATTGCCATGAAAAGCTTCTCAAAAATCTGTCATTCGGAGTCGACTTTAAACTGTAGGTCCCGCCACTCATGTATAAAATTAACGCACACAACACGAGTGGTGTGAGAAGCTAGGACGTTGTACAATGGGTCAATTCGACTTCCGGGTATTGTACTTGTCACAATTGACAAGTACACGTCCTCTAACCTAACCTATTTCTTGGATAAAGTGCTCATGCTAACAAAATGAACCGAGAAAAAATGTTTGAATTTGAAAAAAAAAAAAAATTAAACAACCAAAATTTTATGCACTGCTCATCTGATTTAGAACCACTGCTTATTTGCTAATACACTATTGTGTGGTTTATTTCTGTTAAACTTTAAACTTAAACTTAATCAAACAACCAGCTAACCATCCATATATAAAAATATTAAAAAAAAAATTAATTTTGATATTTTTAGCATTAAACAACAATAAAAAAACCAATACAATAAAATGTTCAACACAAAACTAAAATAAACTAAAAAAGTTAAAACAAAAACGAAAAATTCCAATCCCAATAAAAATTTCCCCGAAAAAAAAAACAGAAAACCAGAAAATAGAAAACTTACCTCAATCATTTGCATAAGAACATCAAATATTAGTTGTGAACTACTTTTGTAATCGACTGCAGATTGTTTAGTGAAATACTGATAATTTCTGTACGCAGTATTTGCAGCAACACCATTTAAATGTTTCGTTGTTGTTGTTGTTTGAGTTTTTGTTAAACTTTCATCACCGCCAGCCATTGAAAATGAATCGCTATCGTCTGGGGATGCATTTTGCGATGATGTCGATGACGTCGACAAGAGCGATGTTGTCGATGACGATGATGTTGAATTTTCCATTTGTTGCCAAATGAAATTCAAATCAAATTGATTCGCAGCAAAATATTGAGTACCAATTACAGAATCACAGACAAGATTTCTTTCCAAATTGCTGTGATAGAAGACATTCGATGGCGAAATAATGAGTTGAATTTCATGAAGTTTTTTCAGGCTGTAAAAGTAAGAACGAAAAAAACATTTTTTTAAAAAAATATGGGAAATAAGAGAATTTTATTTTCAGAAAGTTGTAAAATTGCTAAGAGAGTTAAAAATTCGAAAGTAATTTTTTATTTATTGATGGGGTGTGTACTTAAAAAAAACGGAGAGACGGAAATAAATTTACGAAGTAAATTATGAGTAACGAAAAAAATAAAGGAAAACAAGGTTTTATGAGATTGAAACTTCGGAACCAGAGTAAGAAAGTTTTTAATGAAGATGTTTTATTTAAAATTTGGAAATATTGAAATGATGTCTTCAGCAAAAGGAAATAATTGTGGACTTGTATGAAAGAAATACTTGATTTGTTTTTGATACATGAAGCTTAAATTCAATATAAAAAAATTAAATAAAGCGGTTAAAAATTAAAAAAATAAAGGTTTTAAGCATCGAAAGCCATTACGACCTAGCTTCTACTGGTCATATTTCAATATTTCTATCAATCAAATGAGGAGCATTAGGCCTCAATAAATTTGTTGAATATGTTTTCATCTTGAGCCAACAATTTCACCGTATGCTAGTTTTTATTCAAGGCAGGCTATGTATGTTTTACTTGGTTCTCGGTTGCTCTATTGTTTCCAATCTGTGGAATTTCTTGTATTATCGTGGTTTGCAAATGAATACTTGGATTAAAATTAAATCAAATTAGCGAGCAAATAGTAAAACATAAGCCACTACATATATGGTGAATTGTATTTCTCCAAGCTTCCAAAAAGTTTCAAAACACATTTCATTTGTAATAAGTACGACTCTTCAATCTGTGTTTGAAAAGCCTCAATATAAACCTCAAGGTACTGAAGGAGGAGGATATCCAGCTATGTAAAGTATTACACGCAAATGGTTTTTAAAATACTCCAATAACAAGTTGTTACATGTTTATGCCGAAAACATCAAGAGTTTCTAACTCTTTAATATTGACATCCTCTTAGGCAAAGGTAACGTGGCATTGACGATGATATTTACATTGGCGTATGGACAACACATGATTTTGCAAGCTTTGAACGTGATTTTATATCTGGGAGCCAATTTAGAGATTTTTTGTATGTCTCACATTAAAATATCAATCATTATTGCTGATTTATGCTAATCCTGAAAGAGGAAACTCAATGAGAAATAGTTACTAGTCATCCAGGCGTCTTTCATTATGATTGAATCGAAATTAAAAATAACGGAGTCTTCATTCAATCTTTAAATAATCTACCCAATTGCCTCAAGAGCTGCAAGAGGGACTATAATAGATAACTAACATCATAGAAAGGTGCCCCAGCAATAGCTTTTCGAAACGAGAAGCACTCAATGGAAGAGGTTTTCTACCTCTACATCCAATACAACAACCCAATGGAAGTTCACAGAGGGTGTTGTTTCTAGGCATAGGAATCGTTGCCGAAGTAGATCCGAAGGACCTACTACAATACAGCAATCAATTGTTTAGCTGAAGGTGGACACACTTTATGAAATGTCTAGGTTGCTCACTCAGGAAATATCAAAAATAATCCCAGAATCGCCTAGACTCTTTTAATTTTCACAAATTCACTGACTATGGCAGAGTGTCATTTTCTATTCCCCTAAGGTGTTATGGTTGCGTAAGCTTGTAAATAATATCACAGACTAATACATCGCCGTAGTCTAGTAGGTAGTGAGTTGGCTTATTGGACGTAAGACCGTGGTTCACCTTACAGGTCAGACATTAAAATGAAAATATGAAAAAAATATTTCTTCGGCGTATTCCTCTCAGCAGAATTCTGGCAAAAGCTCTAGAAGTAAATAAAATTGCTATGAAAAGTTTCTCAAAAATATGTCGTTCGGAGTTGACGTTAAGCTGTAGGTCCCACCATTAATGTATAAATTTAACAGACACAACACAAGTGGTGGGAGAAGCTAGGTCGTAATCCTGACTGAAGGGTTGTAATGACTAATTATGTGTGTTTATATTATACTTCTCAGATACTTCTTTATTTCATGTCAAGTTAGTTTGTTACACCAGTTGAATATATTTTGAGCTCCGACCCCTGTATTCGTTTAAATATAAACGCACTTTATGTAAAAAATAGAAACGTACAACAAAGCTGTTTTCAAACATGAGTTCTATTTTTTTTTTTCTGTAAACTCTTGTTATAATATTTAACAGCAAAAAAAGGGAATTTAAGGATTTATTATGTATAAAACTTAAAAATGATTATTTTATACAATATTATTATTTAAATAACAAACGTATTTATTTATTTTGTTTTATATTTATAAAAATATTAAAATTATACACAATTTGAATGCAACATTTCAAATACAATGTATACGATGTGTACACGTATGTACTACATATATTCCTTTAATTAAATTTTAAGAGATTTTTATTACTGTTTTAATAATAACTTATAGTTTTTGCATCAGCATTTATTTAAAAAACATAAGTTTTCAAAAACAAAAATTTAATAAAAAAAAACACAAAAACAGAAATAAAATGTTTGCATATATGTATGTATACAAACCACATGTGTATGTATGTGGTAACATGTTAAATTAAAAAATATACATATATTGTATAAATTGTATGAAATTATTATTATTTTTAACTTTTTCCAAAAAATATTCGCATAAAGAGATAATGAAATACTACTCAAGTACTCCTGCATTATGTATAAAATACTACACAACAACAACACAACAAGCAATGGAAATATAAGGTAAATAAATAAATAAAAGAAAGAAATAAATAAAGGAAAAACTGTTGAATTCTTTAGTGTAAAATACCACTTCAAACGAGTACAACAAATGGCCAAAAACAGTAGGTGTTAAAATCTACTGCAGTTGTATTTCAATGAATAATCGAATAAATGAGAAAACGTAATCGACTCAGACAAATGAATTATTTCAAATACAACTAATCAGCGAATCTTGTCGCTACTCCGTTTATTGGATATTAAATTAAGTAAAAATATTATTTAATTAAACATAATAATTCGATTTAAGTTCCAGATTTCGAATAGATAGGTAGAATCCAATCGTGATATCACAATCAGCCAATTTCTCTCCTTCTGGAACTTTCTAGAGCTTTTAATAAAGCCACTTAAACTCCTGACATCAATTCTGGACAGATCATTAAGGTCACTTGTATAATAGAAAACGAGACGATTTCTCTTTCTCCTGCATTGTACTGGGCAAACACCAAATAAGTGATAAACAGTTTCCTCCTCTTCCTAGCCTCTACATACATCCAAAACAAATGCTTCTCTCATGAGTGCCCATAATTCAGTTCCCTTTAATGACCTCAACTAGCATGCTGAGTGTGCATTGTTAAGCACAAGTTTACACGTCTACATTCCTAGTTCCTTCACAATCATAAACCATCTTAGAGAACCCTGTGAACTGGCAGCTGTTTAGCTATAAGAAAGTAAAATAGTATAGGTCCTAAGCAATAATCCTTAACGCAACCAGTATCATCCACATTGCCACTAGTAAGACGAGTGACTTATATCCGCCGACTCCATAAACATTCGTCCACCCACAGTTCCATCTAGCCAGATTGGGAATAAGAACAGAATAACCCCATTACTTAGGCTTGTAAAATATTCAGAACCGTTTTCATTAAGTCTCCTTAAACCTCACATGCATACATGCATACATAATTGGTCATTACGACCCTTCAGTCAGGATTTCGACCTAGCTTCTCACACCACTTATGTTGTGTGCATTAATTTTATACATTAGTGGCGAGACCTACAGTTTAAAATCGACTCCGAAAGACAGATTTTTGAGAAGCTCTTCATGGCAATTTTATTTATTCTCAGAGTTTTTGCCAGAAATCTGCTGAGAGGTAGTCGCCGAAGAAATATTTTCATATTTTCGTTTTGATGTCTGACCTGGGATTCGAACTCGGGCCTTCAGTCTAATAAGCCAACACACTACCTACTAGACTACGGCGACTTCATAATTCAGTTCCCTTTAATGACCTCAACTAGCATGCTGAGTGTGCATTGTTAACCACAAGTTCACACGCCTACATTCCTAGTTCCTTCACAATCATAAACCATCTTAGAGAACCCAGTGAACTGGCAGCTGTTTAGCTATAAGAAAGTAAAATAGTATATGTACGTCCTAAGAAATAATCCTTAATGCAACCAATATCATCCACATTGCCACTAGCAAGACGAGTGAATTATATCCGACGACTCCATAAAGATTGGTCCACCCACAGTTTCATCTAGGCAGATTGGGAATAAGAACAGAATAACAACAATACTTAGGCTTGTAAAATGTTCGGAACCGTTTTCATTAAGTCTCCTTAAACCTCACATACATACATACATGCATACATACATAACTGATCATTAAGACCCTTCAGTCAGGATTTCGAGCTAGCTTCTCACACCACTTATGTTGTGTGCATTAATTCTATACATGAGTGGCGGGACCTACAGTTTAAAGTCGACTCCGAACGACAGATTTTTGAGAAGCTCTTCATGGCAATTTTATATATTCTCAGAGCTTTTGCCAGAAATCTGCTCAGAGGCAGTCGCCGAAGAAATATTTTTTTTTCATATTTCGTTTTGATGCCTGACCTGGGATACGAACCCGGGCTTTACGTCTAATAAGCTAACACACTACCTACTAGACTACGGTGACTACATCACCTCACTATACTACATTACCTCACATATCGGACAATAATATATATCCACTTCAGTTTCAAATTCTTACTCAAGATAGGATGAATCTGTATGAATCCGGAGTGCCAGCTTTTTGAAAGCAAAACTAACTTGGATATATACAGAGGTCACAAATCCTGAATACCCAGTCTTGACAGTCAGCATCACGGTTTCGTATTAAAGTATGACTCTTTTGAAATCAATTGATCGATTTAATGTCAAGTAACGAATGACCATCGCAAAAGGGGGAGTTAAGAGACTCCCTTAGCTTCAAATCAGAAACACCAATGAAGTGGGCAATACTATCTTCTTCGCTCAATTTACAAGAGTTGTCTCTGCTAAGCGACAGATATATGACGCTCCGGTCTAAACGGTGATTGGTATACGATTTATTACATTTACTTCGGTTGAGCCTGCTAATAAAGCAAGATTGCTTAGCCCAGAAATTGGGAGAGTCACTTTTGTTATGGACAGTTTAACGGAGGTATGGTATTTGGTACGTGTATTCTTGCTTAAGTAACTTCATCGATAATAGTGTTACGAAAATGGAAATGTTGTTCTTAAAATGATAAACAAAAGCTGCAAAAACAAAACAATGGGCTTGTTTACATGCTCAACGAATAAACAAAAATATAGCAACAACATCAGTATAAAAAGAAATAAGGGGACAAAGAAGTAAACAAGCAAAACCAAAGTGCAGTATAAAAATAGCGGATAGACAAATAAACAAGCAAAAGCAACTCTGCCTGGATGAACGTAAACAAGATACACAAACAACAATAACGAAAACTTGTTTACATTTTTAGATATTTCTCGAAGACATTCTCCTTCAAGTGCATTCATCAGACTGCTGACCCTTGTGATATAAAAGGCAAGACAGAGCAGGCAACGGCGATTCAGTTAGAATTCAGTCAGTCGTGTGTGAAGACGACATGTGGGATTCAGTAAGAATTCGGTCAGTCGTGTGTGAGACAAGTGAGTTCAGAAAGAATTCAATCAGTCTTGTGTGAAGATCTCCGTATTGTTGCTTACAAAAAGGTTGTAAGCAGAGAAGAATAACGAACAATTGTTATTGCGTACGCGGAAGAGAATCGTGGTTTGAAGTTCTAACGAACGAGTGTAAAAGAAAGAATAACAATTAAAGTAAATTGTTATTGTTTAAGTCAAATCGTTAAAGGTGGCACACGGAATTGTGCGAACAAAAAAGAATTAATTTAAAACTAAACACATATTTATTTTTATTTTATTTGCAATCTACGAACTCATATTTTAAAGGGTAAAAACGTAACAATATTGTATTATCAAAAATTCTACTTTTTATTTTGCTATTGCTAAAGACTACAGTACATGCAAAGCCCTTTTTCCTTGGGCACTCACTTTACAACTCTAATTTTGTTTTTATTTTTAAGACGAACTTTAAGTTTAATACACCATCCTATGCATTGTACTTTAATATCCCTAATTAATAGCGAGTGCTACGCCCACTGGATAGGATATATGACTAGAAATATTTGTTTAAGTGCTCTCCTTATAATAAATACTTGTAGCACCGACCCTAAAGAATATTGTCTAAACAATTTATTCTGATCAAAAGCTAACAAAAATTAAAATAGGGAAGTGAGAAAATTATAATTTTTTTAACACTTCTCCCCCAATAACATGCTATTAAATTCTTTAATCTGATTCGAATAATTAAATTTAACAAAAAAAAAATTTTTTGAAATTATTTTATATGCAACATACTATGTGGCCCACTTTAATTTTTGAAATATGTTGTTGTAACTTTTTCACAGCTACTTGTTATTGTTGCTGCTTATATATGTATGTATGTATGTAAAGTAACAAACAAACTATTGAGGAATGAAAAAGTGTTAAAGCATATGTTGTTAACAAATTATTGTTATTAAACAATTGTGTATTGTAAGTAGAAAAACATTTTTTTTTTATTTTTCCTTTCATTTTTTGTTTAACAAATTTTTATATAAACTTATGTACGGTACATACATCATTATTTAAAAGTACATACATATGTACATATATGCACTTTACTACAGTTGAGTAGCAATTAATTAGAAATTATATTATACATGTTGAAGAGTTTTCGTACAAGTTTTTTTTATGACTTTGGGATGTCTTTGTAAAGAAACATAAAAAGTTATTTTTGTTTTTCAAAGTATTCAAAAAAAAAATTCTAAATAGAAAGCTTATGCTATGTATAAAATGTATCTCAAATTAAAGGGCCAGTAAAAATAAAATTAAATAAAAAAAAATTTTATTTTACAGACATTTTGGTTTATTTGTTGTTAAAAACAACATTCAATTGCCACTTAAATTTAAAGCCAGAAAAAAATTAAAACATAATTTAATAATCTGTAGATAACAATATATTATTAAGTGTAGTCAAACGTAATTTATCATAAACCAAAATCATATCATATCATAATATACTAAAATTGGAACGATACAGAGAAAATTAGCATGGCCCTGCGCAAGGATTACAGGCAAAATCGTGAGGCGTTCCACATTTTTTTAAAATGGTGCCTACTATATCGATGATCTGAGTGATTTGTCGAACACTGACGTCGGCAGTCTGAGTCCCTTCATTGCAAGCTCTAGGTGTTTCCAGGTTTAGGGTATAGTGAGCGCGAACTGTGGTATCACAATGGGCCCCACAGGGCCTAAGTGCGTCCATCCAATTTATTTGGGGGCACGGCAACTTGTACCTACCTTAGTAGAATACGAACTATTGCAAACATTTTAAGCGTATCAGAATCATCGTTAGTGTAATTTAACAATTCCTAAACTACAACAACTATCATAAAAGCAGGTTTCTCTACTCAGAATTAAGTATTTTAAGACAAGGTTTCGCTGACATACATGCATATGTACATCTAATGCTAGAAAAAATCAATAAAAATTACGCTCAACAAAAACTCCGATGTAATCAACAATTTCTCTAATTGTGACTCAAAGGTGCGCGAATCACATTTTCTTTATAATTTTATCGTTTTCCTCTGTAATATAGGCTTACTAGGCAATGGGTCAAGAATTCAATACATCTGATGCTAGAAAAAATCCATAAAAAATGCTTGTTAATGGTCAACAGAAACTCCGATATAATCAACAATTTCTCTAATGGTGACTCGAAGGTGGTCGAACCACTTCTGTAGTTAACATGCTGAATCGTTGGAACGCTGTGGTCTAGGCTTACTGGGCATTGGGTCAAGAATTCAAAAAAAAACATTTCTTTCGTTAACCCTTCCTTAGCAATCATCTGACAGAAACTGTCATAGTAATTATTTGCTCTGAAAATTCTTGTCAAATCTGTCGTTCGCATTCAATGTTTAACTATATGTCCCGTCATTGTTCATAACATTCGTTGATTTGTTCATGATATCGTGGTAATTGTTCAATCAAGAAACTTGGGAACATGTGTAGCTCTATGCAAACGTGACTTTTGTAATATTTAAACGATGGATTTAAATGAATCTTAATGTGGTAGAAATAATACAGAAGTTGTTCTTATAAGTCAATAATAGAGTAGGGAAACGCAAATGATTAGAGTTGTTGGAAGCAATACGAATCCCTTAAATATGTTTCAAATATCTGGGAGTAACGATTGACGATTGTTACATGTGCAAAGCAGACAGAAAAGCAACGAAAGTTTTAAATTCTCCGGTATGAGAAAGAAGTTGTTGTTGATGTAACAGCTTAACATATGCCAGATTAAGTCCCTTCCATTATAATATTGTCAGTTTGTAAGTAAATCTTAAGAAGTCTGAAATTGCAGGAAGTGACTTTGTTAAGAGGTATTAAGTTGGTACAGTTGGTACATTTAAAAGATGTGCCGTTTCATGGCAAATCTAACTGATATTATAATGAATCGATATGTGTTCAGTATCCCACTGTATATCCCACTGTATAGTAGTTGAAAAAGTGTTATTTCGTTAGCCTCGGGAGTTGTCTCTCAAAGCCACCAATCCCTGATGGAAGCGCATTTAGAACCCTATTCAGACTATAACTGCTAAACAGCAAACAGCTTTTTCCACGGCAACCTAGTGTTGGCCGTTGTCTTTTGCTATAGCGTGTCGAATGGTGGGTATAATATTACATATCAGCTTCTGATATCATTCTGAATGTTATGGAGAGGAAAACTGTCCAATAAAAATTACTTGAAAAGCATTACATTATGTGACTTCACTGGTAGAATCCTTGTATAAAAATGGTTTTGTGGTAAAAGGAATGAAAATGTTGAGTCTTCTGTTTATGGCTATTTTATGATGGCACAAAATTCTTACTATAAACAGAGTATTCAATCAAATTCAATATAATCTTATAGAGTTAAAGATGAGAATTTATTGAAAAGTAAAGAAAATATTTCCAAAATGTTTTAAATTGTATTTGTTAGTTGATAGGGATATTTACGAGACATGTCGTAGAGAGTCTACAACATATGCCGATAAACATTGTAATTTCTCATACACTAAAAATTTATTTAATGTCCTTTAAAAAGAAATTGATTCATAAAAGACTCTGTATACATATCTTGTGTACACTCAACACGTATGTATTTTTTATTTAATTTAAAAGTAGTTTTTAAAGTAATATTACATAAATGATATTCACTGTCACATTTCATACATACTTTTATACTCCTTTATTGCAGCAATAAGACAATAACCATGTATACTATCTACGTGAATACATATGTACAAGTAGAAGTGTAGTATATAGACCGTGAAAAAGTATAAATAAATGTTACTCACATATTTATGTAAGTATATATATGAAGTTTTAAAAGCCCCTTAAGTGCTATAATGTTGTCTAACTTGTAACGTTAAAGAACAACACACAAAAATGCACATATGCAAATACATAAATAATCAACATATATTCTTACATGTTGATGTGTAGTATGTATAAAAGAAGAGACAGTATATTCCCTGTATTTTAACGATATTTCGAAATAGTGAAAATCCTTTACTTTCGATTTTGCTATTCGGTATTTTCTATTGCATGGTTCTTTCTCATTTAAAGTCTGCAATAAGCAAATACACCATTTCTATTTACAAAAAGAAAATTACATTCCAAAATACGCAATTACTGGCCATCCTTAGCAATTGTCTTTCTCAATTCTTCTGGCTACATACGAAACAATTGTGCAAAAAAACAACTGAAATGTTGTATACCATGGTCGTATACCATGGATTAAAAAAAATAGTAAATGATCAGGGCAAACTCATAAATATAAGATAGAACCTTTCTGGTCCCACATAATTCATAGTATTGCCTATGGGCAATGTACATAAGTCTTTGACGTTATGCTTCCACCTATGCACACGCTTCTTACACTTCTTCTTGTTTACAAAAGTGCTGACGTTGGTGCTTGCATAGAGAAATGTTTATAAAACATTGACTTCTAACTTTTTCGACTGACCTAGTTAGCCTTTGTCCACAGAAACTATAAACCCTAATAAACCAATTGTTGTAATCAATAATAATTCTTCCAATATACCTTATGAAATTCTGAAAATTTATGTTTCTCTTACAGTTGAAGTATTTGAACTGTCTTCATTAATTTCAAGGTATAATGATCCAAACGGATCTCGTTCCACAAAAGTAGAGCTGTCTTTATACATACAAGTCATTCATTGACCATACTAACAGCTTAAGAAAAACTCTCGAATAATCAACTGAATGGTGCTCAACAGCTCTAGGGAGCATTGTGTTGCAAAAAATACCCGAAAATAAAATTAATCTGAGATAAGAATTATGAACGATCAATACTATTCCAGTTTACATAAGCGATATTCAAGAAAACGTAATTCAATTAAACGCTTTAATATAGTATTCCATGTAGTCAGTCGATGCTGATCGACTATTGATTATGCTGGTGAGGTCTGTCTTCTATTTTACCGCTGCTCTAACATACGATATAATTTTCGAGTATTTCCTAATCAAATACGTAAATATTTTCATTATAATTTGGAAATGGTGTGTTTTCAAAACTTTTTAGAACAATTATATGAATATAGTACAACAGCAGCAAGTACTGGTCGTACCAGTCCGTATGTATGTATGTACGTCTGGCTAAAACCAAACAGCAGTACATGAAGTCTGATGCTTATAAAGTAATTCTTTTTTTTATTTTCTTCGTCTTTCTTGTTTTGTTTTGCACACTTACCTTATGGTATCACAATTAATACGATTCCATCGTGTTGTATGATGATACAGTGAAAGTTTATTGCCCACAATTGGAAAAGTTTTGTACGTAATTAAAAGTTCCATTATAGCTTCCAAACAAATACTACGTATTTGAAATTGTTCTTGCTGGTCCACCATATTTTCGTCATAAACTTTATTGATTAGTAGCAAAAATGTCATAAAATACTCTTCAAATTGTTGACGTGTTGTAAAACCAAATATTGATAATCTATAGAAATGAAACAACAAGAACAATAAATATAAATATATTAACAAATATTGTACATAAAAAAACACAGACAAACAGAAGATATTGCATAAAAATTTTGGTAATAATGAAAGTAACTAGAATGAAAATAAAAAATGAAAAACAGATAAATAATATGGAATAAGAAGAGAATATTGCAAAAGATTTATTTTCTTTTTACAAATTTTTACGACTTTTAATGATGTAGAAAAAGAAGACAAACATAAAGAAAATAATTCACCAGAGCTAAAGTACAAGTACAAGAAAAGTAAGAAAATGTAACCTACTTTAGGTCACTTATTGATTCCATGGTACTATTAAAAAAGAGAAAAAGACAGACAGTTTTGTAATTGAAAAATGAATCCAAAATGTCTGCCAAGTAGATTAAACTTTTCAAATTGGATAAGAGAAAATATTGTTGCGGACACAATTCTTCATTCACATGAATCATATTTTTCAAGCTTTAATTAGCGTCAGAGAACACAGAAACATACTGGAATTAATATTTCATGCATTTTATTCAAACCAGATAATACGAGAGAATCTGACTGAAGTTCATACACCGACTTGTGCATTTATATTAGGCTATTTTGTAAAAAATCGATTTAACAATCTGTAAAGTATTCCTAAAAAATATTTTGAAGAAATCCCCCGAATCATTATGGGCCTCTAATTAAAGAAATTTCTTACTATCTTATCCTTTCAATTCCGCCAATGTTAAATGCTTTAAACTCGATGTTGTCTCTTATGAATCAAATGAAATTTCTAATTTTCAAGACAAAAAAAAATTACCTTTTAACGAAACTTTTCAAAATATCGACATCACTAAGGCTTTCAATGGGTATAATTGGTAACATTGAATTGTTGTTGCTGGTGCTTGTTGTGGTGGCTGTTGTTGATGGTCCGCCTGATGTACACGATTGACTTTTATGTGAAGGAGATGTTGTTGGTGATGTCGATGTACTTTGGCATGCCAATAAACGTTGTTGCTGTTGTATAATTTCATATGGTGTTACGGCCAAAGCATAGAACAGATTGAATCTCAAAGATGAAATCGAAATTGATAGCAATGTAGGCTAGAAAGGAAAAAAAAACAAAATCTTTGTAAATATAATTTTAAATTTTAATTTAAGTTTAAAATTTAAGAAATAAATACTTTTAAATATCTGCTCTGTGCTGGTATAAAACTAATACTTACCAATGATATGAAATCAAACTGGTTATTTATGCCTTTGAGGTCTAAAACATCATTGTTAGACGTTGCAAAGGAAGCTGATGCTGATGTTGTATAGCAGCTGCTGTTATTGTTATTATTGTTGTTGTTGTATTCACCAAAACAAATGCCTTTATCATTGTTGCCAATTTTAGTTTCAATTAATTTTCCAAGAAATATAACTTTTGGATTGTATTCTGCCGTTAGCCAAGCTTCATTTTCAAAACTTTTCTCTTCTTTCACTTGTTTCAGTTGTTCTTCGTTGTCTACTTGCTGTTGATATTCATGTTGCTGTTGTTGCTTATTTGAACATTTTGGTGAAGACCTCAAAGCATTTTTATATTTCCTATAGAACATTGTATTTTCCAATAATAAAGAGCCTGACAGAACAACAACATCGAGTAGGGAGCAAATAATTTTATTTAGTTCACACTTTGTCAGTGGGCAACATGAATCAATGGTATCACCACCATCACCACCACTACCACCTTCACTAGTTGTTGGCATGGCTTTTACAAATGTCTGCTGTTGCTGTTGTTGCTGCTGTTGTTGGTTGAGTGCATACCAAATGAATTTTTGATGTAGCAATATATCAATGCACTGTAGAGACACGGTTATACAATTTCTTTCTTCATGGGTTAGTGACACTGGCGACAATGACGGCCTATTCAAAATGCTTTTAATGCATTGGCAACAGGAGCCAATGAAACGTACGAGTGTTATTACATGTTCCGGTCGCAACAAGTGTTCACTTAAGAATTTATCAATGAATTTCGATTCAATGTAAATTAGTGCTGTCACCTCAATTTGTTTAATGTTTTCCATTAATGCGATTACAGCTTCACACAAAACTATGGTGGTGTTGATGGCACAAATGTCGGTAACAATGGTCGGCATAATGGATATAAGAATGCCATCATCGTTATTTGTAGCGCCAATAACATTACCAATACCAACACCACCAACATCACCGACATTGTCAATATCAACAACAAACGTATTAATACTATCGTGGTAAATATCATCAATAGCACTACTCGTATTACCTTTACTGCTGCTACAATTGTCTGTGTCTGTGTGGTTGGTGCCTTTAACAACTGTTGCTTGTTGTTTATTATTGTCTGTGTTATTATTATAGTTGTTGCCGCCGCCTACTCCAACCCAACCACTTAAGTGCGCCGGCTGTTGTTGCTTCACATGCTGCTGATACTGTTGTCGCATCATTTGAACAATACGTGTCATAAGCTGTGTTAGTGCAACACGCGCTAATGGATTCGGTTGCATGTAGTGTATATGTGGATTATATTGTATACAATTGTTGCGAAATGTTTGCAACATAGCCTGCAGTGAGCTGGCAATTGAATGCCTTAATATACGCGTCGCATCAAAATTGCTATTATTGAATATCTTCTGTAGCTTATTTTCCGATTGTATCTCTAGAAGGATTTTCACTATTTGTTGTGGATCATAGTTGTTTTGTGCCGAGAATTTAATTAACTGTAATGGGATGAAGCAAACACAAAACAAAACAAAACATATAAAAAAAAATTAAAAATAGAAACTCACAAACAATATAAAATAAAGGAATATCAAAACAAATTGTACATATGGTTGTCCATAAAATGAATTTTTAGTATAATCACAACCACCACCATTTAGCAGTTAGTTTTATAAAATAAACATTTTATTTATTCGATTTAATGCAGTTGCTTTGTTTCTGTTATTATTAGAATTTTTATTATTTTTTGTTTTTTTTTTTATAAATTTGTAGCGCCAAAGAGGATAATGGCAATAATTTATACTTTAAACACGTGATAAATTGAAAATTATTAATATTGTATATAAAAAATACAACGTATTACATTATAGAGAACTTTAATAGGAATTTAAGTAAAAGCCAATAACATAATAATACCCTAACGTATCTATGTAAAGGTATCACACTCGCACAATACAACGTACAATTCAATTTAAAATTTTTCAAAAACTTGTCACAAGAAATATCGTGTTGACAAGGTTCGTTGAACTACTTAGTGGAATTTCAGGATGTCGAAAAACATCAACTTGTGGTCGAACATTGTCTTGTTTGATTACGTAGTTAATAAGTCAAGCAGCAATCAAAGCGCTGCAATCCCATCTCGCCAAGTCAAACGGCATCAGGAGTTGCATGGACTCTCTACACCACAATACAACGTGCAAAATAATTTACAATTTTTCAAAGACTTGTTACAAGAAATATTGTGTTTACAAGGGTCGTTGAACTACTTAGTGGAATTTGAGGAGGTCGAAAGACATCAACTTGTGATCGAACATTGTCTTGTTTGGTTATGTAGTCAATACATAGTCAAGCAGCAATCAAAGCGTTGCAATCCCATCTCGCCAAATCAAACGGCATCAGGAGTTGCATGGACTCTCTACACCGTTTACATCGACACAACATCCACCTACACTGGGTTTCGGTTTCAAAACGCTGCAATCCCATCTCGCCAAATCAAAGGGCATCAGGAGTTGCATGGACTCTCTACACCGTATACGTAGACACAACATCCGCCTACACTGGATTTCACTCCAGAGTGGTATAGAAAAGGCGGAACTAGCACGGAAGGGATCGGAGATATCCGAGAAGGAGATGATAGAGGAAATATATGCGCCTCTACAAGAATACATACTTACATACATAGATACAGACAGGATTACAACCTAGCTTCTCACACCACTTATGTTGTTGTGTCCCAGAGTTTTTGCCAGAAATCTGCTGAGAGGAAGCTGGCGAAGAAATATTTTTTTCCTATTATCGTTATGATGTCTGAACTGGGGTTTGAGTCATGGCCTTTACGTCTAATAAAATTGACAAATTAAAAAGAGCAGCATGGAATGCAATAAACTGTGGGTGGTGCCGAATTTCAAAACTGCTTTGTCCAGCAGTGATAGCAGGAGAACCAGGGAACTACTTGAGTTCGACAAGGAATACTGCAATATTGGCAGTTTCCCTGACAAGCTCGGTCTACGTCACCAGAATTACTGAAGAAGCTTCCATAATGTGGTAGAAACGGAATTGTTACATACAAACATAACTGGTCATAACTTCAGTAAGTATTACGACCCAGTTTCTCACACCACTTATGTTGTGTGTGTTAATTTTATATATGAGTGGCGGGATATACAGTTTAAAGTCGGCACCAAACGACAGATTTTTGAGGAAGTTTTCATGGCAATTTTATTTAGCCTCAGAGTTTTTGCAAGAAATCTGCTGAGAGGAAGTCGTTGGAGAAATATTTTTTCATACTTCGTCTTGTTGGAGATGTCTGACCTGTGGTATGAACCGTGGCTTTACGTCTAATAAGCCAACACACATTATTTCTAGACTACGGCGACTTCAAACAGAATCGGTACAATACAAATTTTATGCGAATGCCCTACACTTCAGAAATTTTTGTTTAACAGAACATTTGAGCATGATGGCGAACGTGCTCCTGGCCGGTTTCATCCAGAGCTCGGAGTGTTTCATAACCACCACTAATCATGACAAGGTGGCCATACCGAGTGAACTTGCCTGTGAACGGTAAACTACCCGCTAACCTAACCTAATCTATAGCAACTCATTGTTAGAGAAATTGCTATGAATCCAGGCAAATACATGTTCGTGGCAAATAAGTCAATCAAAAATTTAGCATTTTTCACTGGAGAGAAGATGTGCAGTCAGGTTTTACTTGGAATCCCATCAGAATTGCTTTTTAACTTCCTAGTAAACTTAAACGAAACCTATTATATGTAAGACAGTGTGTCTGATGAGTTAGATATGAAAATCACCTGAGATGGTCGTTGATATTATCAAAGAAATACTGCAACCAACTCAGATCTCCTTACTATTTTCATCATCTGTTTCCGATCAAAATGGGAATACAAACAGAACTCTTATATGGACTGGGACCTCAAGTCTATTTTGATAGTACTTAACGGAGTCCAAAAAAAGGGGGGAAAAAATCATTAATGGCAGTAGGGTATCATAAACTATTGATTCATTTGAGCGTTGTCTTAATACAGCCCGTGTTTTGCTGTTTTATACACAAACTTCAGTGGAATTTGTTCCATAAAATCATACATTTTTAGATACAATCCCTCTATTTTGTAGAGCATATTCGCTTGGGGCATACATAATGTTATACAAAACGAATTTTCTTCAGGCAAAAATCTTCTCCTGACTTTCTACAATGCAAACAGATTCAAATCTAAATTTTTATTTTTAAATTATCATCACTACTACTATTTCCATTTGTAATTTGTGTTGTATGTATGTATGTGTATTTTGTAAATTATAATGGTTAATTAAACTTAATTAAAATCATGTTCCTGATAATTATAATTAGCATTTCTATTATATTGTATAATAAAGGCAAAACAAATACCGATAATGTGAATGTAAATGTGATGTGATGTGATGAAACATCGACATGATGCGGATAACAACAGCACGTATAAATAATTATAAATAAAATTATTATAAAATCCATGTATACGCTTCACAGCACAGGGTATTATTGCTTGGCATAAATTTAATCAAATCAATTAACATTGTGATCTTTTTTATTTGAAAAACACAGAAAAAATAGATTAAAACAACTGATTGATTTTATTATTGTGTAATCATTAATTTGTAATGGAAATATAAAAACTAAATGGTATTAAATTTACAACAAGTTAAACAATTTAAAATAGTTTCAAATGATTTTAATAAATTCTATTAGGTTTTGGTGGGGTAGAATGTTTAAAAACAAAAATAAATAAAAAAGAAAAAAGTAAACTTACCTGATTAAATATCCATTTTTCATCCACAATATTGGAAACACTTCCCAAAGGAGCCTTAATATCATCGTCTCGTATTTCACAAGAATTTTCCAAATCATTTAAACTATTAAAACGAGAAATGAAAAAATCAAAGAAATTGGAAATAAAATAAAAGAAATGAAATGAAATGAGAAAGAAAAAGAAAAAAAATCAAATAAAGTACATCAACTTAAGAATGCATAAATGTTGTAAAAGGTAAAAAAAAGGTACAAACGACTATTATTATCCAAAATAGAATAAGGTAAAGTAGAAGGAGCACCAAGAACAAGAACTAGACCAAGAACGAACGGTAAGAAGTAAAAGGTAAAATTCAAATTTAAATAAAAAGCCTTCTAAGAGGCTAAGAACAACAACAACAAAAAACAACGCCCAAGTACAGGATATAAAATTATACCTGATACTCAACTGACGCGTTAAGCCATTGAATATACATACATATAAGCCACACCACAAAATTTAAGCATTTACATCCGAGGGAGCAATGCCGATTTATATTGAAAATTTTAATATGTATGACTTGATACTGAAAAAAAAGCTTTCGACTTCTTCTAAAGCAACATTTATTATCATAAAAGCCAGAATTAATTCTCATTATCATCGTGTTATGTATTTATATTTATTTTTATATCTTCTTTGCCTGATAAATTGGTACATCATTTACATTTTTCGGTTGCCTATTCATATCACTCTAACCCACTTATACCAATAACCCACTACATATAACTCGAAAAGATCAATACCTAACTCTGTCGTGTAGTATTCGCCAGATTACTTCTGAGTACAATCTTTTTAGGTTTCATTACAGGGCACTGCGATCGCTAACAAGGATCCCAGCCGGACTATTGCAGGGTATGTTACGATGAGGAGGAGTTCGAACTATCGAAAACATCCCCTGCAACTGCCCAGCCCATAGTAAGTTGAGATTGAGGACCCTGGGCAGGGGCTTTTTCGAAGGTTTTGACTCTTTGTCGATTAATCTCCTTAGGTTAATAAATAAGTTATGCTCGTTGAGTAGTGCAAGGGCATCAAGATTATAGTCGCGCTTTCTTGTGTGTGTGTGCTCTGTCTCCTATATTATTCACTTCGTACCCTTCTCCTTTTCTGATTTTCCTATCTCCTTCACTATCCTCTCTCTCTCTCTCTTTTTATCAATTGAATCATTTTATATGTAACGTTTTTATAAACATTCAAGAGCGTTCTAAATTTCTTTGAAGAACAAGGTGTCAAACGAATATAAGTTACCTAGGAGATTTCTATTAAACTGAATGCTCTACTAATTATTTCAGTGAGTTAATTTGGTGAACAGAGGACTTATTATGCTAAAACCCAGTCTTTCTTCATTCCGGCATTGATCCGCCATTTAGTCATTTTTAAACCAAAAGCAAATAATAAAAAAAATTCCTTATCACCAAGAGAATATAAACTAATGACTACTTGGAGTAGTTTGGACATCGGTAAATTCAGATTCTTATGCTAATGAAATAAAAATAATAGATCGGCTATAGAAAATACGGAGGCATAAAATAATATATGTGTCCTCCTTTCACTCTTCCTTCAGAAAATTCCGCCAAACTTTTGGTGAGCATGATATGATGCCACTTAAGGGAGTTGTTGCAGTTACTCTATGATTGAATTTATACATGAAACGTTTGTAAGAGCTATTGTTTAAAGAAAAAAGAAGAAGCTATACAGCGTTTTCAATTAGTTTAGAAGTAATAGTGGTTTATGAATATAGCAACAGTGTTTCATGATTTTAAGGATATCATAATAAGGCCAATGGCCTCCAATTCAACCTATTAAAGATGCATTATCCACCTATCGTATCATAACTAGATACTGTAAACGAATTCTATCACACACTTTGATCCCAACTACTGAGAATTCAATTTTCCCGTTAAATTAGGCCTGTGTGTATTGCTTTTTGTTTAAGGTTGTACATTACATTATACAAAAAAAAATCATAAAAACCGTCGAGTTGTGTTGTGTTGTGTAGTGTGTTGGCTGTCTAAAGAAGAAATCAAAATCACTTACATTATAAATTGTAGTTGTTCGCTTAGGTACGATGCTGATGATGTAGATGTTGATGTCGACGATATGAAAGAAGACGTTGTTTTTGCTGTTGTTTTTGATGTTGATGTTGACGACAACAACTTTGATGATATTGATGAGGTTGCCTTTACATCGGCATCGACATCGACATTATGTTGTTTTTCTTCAGCTTCTTCCTCTTCCATTAAGCATATAAATGTATCGTAAATGGCATTTTTATCATGCATTGAAGAAGCTTCTACGATTAAACGTCTAGCTAAACGCTCGATTTGTAATTGAAGTGGCCTATTGGATGATAAGAGCCCGGGCGCTGCTGATGGCGTTACCAGCCCAACAGACGATGATGCCAATAGTTTATATAATTTATTTAATATTTGTAAAAATCTAGCGAAACATAATCTTGAACAGTCGACGCGTTCCTGGCATAGGTATTCCACTAAACGTAGCAGGTAAACTATTGAATGCTAAAATGGGCAAAAGAAACAAAAACGAAAAATAAAAATAAAAAAGGAAACGGATATAGATTAATAAAATATTATTTAAAAAGAGAAAAAAAAACATGAAAGTATAGCATTAATATAGCAGAAATACAACAATAATAATAATAAAAACAACTAAATATAATAATTGCAAGAATTGATAGAAGTAGTTGAGAACGAAAATAACAAAAAAAAAAAAAAAAACATTTATAATTGGATGTTAAAATGCCTATAATTTCCTTTCTATTTGTCTACAATTCTTTTTTAACTCTGCTCTATTGTTCAAAGTCAAAAGAAACATAGAAAGAAAGAAAAAAACACTCACCTTATTCAGCACTTTGATATTTTTCAAAACTGTTGTTTGAAATAATGAGCAATTTTCCTCATCCACTTCACATAAATAGCACATGAATGCAAATTGTTCAATTATTAAAATATTTAGAAATTTTCCATTGAATAAATATTGCACTTGTTGCTGATCCCATTTAATAGGACTTGGCTGCAGGATGTACAAAAAAGAAAAGACATTAAAAGAAAAGAAAATAGAAAACCAGAAATTATTTATTATAAAAACAAATGGTTGTTGAGCAGCTATAAAATAATGAGAAAAATACGTTTAATTAATTTCTAAAATAACTAAAGTGGATTTAACTAATTAATGACATAAATATGAATGTATATAATAATTGCAAGCTTTTTGAGAAGCACACACACAGAGATAATGTACAATTCTAATTGATAATTACCCATAGTGGGTTTGTATATATTAAAATTTCAAATCATTAAAAGAATTTTTTTCTTATAATACACTCTGGTGTGGTAAATTATTTAATGAAATAAAAATAATTCTAATCAGTATGGTAATTACTAAGTCTATATTATACTCGTAAACAAGAGTATACTGAATGCAATAATTTCGAAATTATCTGTATAGGAATAATAGCAGAGCCATCAGTTGAAAGAAGATACCTTATATTCTATGATCTTATAAAAAGATTTAAAACCTCAGCCCACTATTGTTAGTTATTTGAAACGCCCTTAAATGCAATGTGTTCCATGAAAAAGAATTCGACAGCAATGTTTCACATTTTATCCAATTTCGTCTTTATCCTTAAAATTGAAGTTGTTCCTGTCGTTGGTTGGGATACTAAATATTTGCACTATTATTTAACATAGCGGTAGGCACACTGATGTATAATACAATGGCGAACCGAGAAATCATGAGACGAGTACAGGAAATATTAATATTGTTCGATTACGCAGATAACATATGTATGTCTTCACTCTCATCTAAATACAATTGAGTCTTGATTACGACCTAGCTTCTCACACCACCCATATTGTGTGTGTTAATTTTATACATGAGTAGTAGAACCTTCAGTTTAAAGTCAACTCTGAACGACAGATTTTTGAGAAACTTTTCTAGGCAATTTTATTTACCCTCAGAGTTTTTGCCAGAAATCTGCTGAGAGGAAGCGGCCGAAGAAATATTTTTTCATATATCGTTTTGTTCGAGATATCTGACCTGGGGTTTGAATCGTGACCTTACGTCTAATAAGCCAAGACACTACCTACTAGGCAAACGGCGACTTCACTCTCATCTACTTGGCCGAAAAGTAATAAACACTTACAAATATAGTAGCGAAAATAGGACTGGACATAGTTCTGGAAACGTAACTCCCTTGCTGATAAGCACAATGGTATCAGAGAGTTTAGTGAGTCTTGAGCAAACATAACTAGTCCATGGAACGTGGTTCCAGAGATATGAACTCTCTGAAGCCTTCATAATGTCTCAGAAGAATTTTACGATTTTTTGAAAATAACACCAATGTTCGGCCAGAAATTTATTCAATTTGCATTTCCAGGGGAGTGGTAGGATAGGAGCAACTCAAACAGTGTGAAGAGAAATTGGCAAAATAAAGAAAATGTGTAAAAACTGGATTGAAAATAGATCAAAACTCAATGGATGAAGTAAGTTGAAGGCACATGCAAAGGAACAAGCTTTTGTAGCTGGTATTAATGTTTACGAAAGAATAATACTTCGTAGAGTACATATATTTGCTCTCTAACGTGGACATCAAGTAAAGGAGTTACAAGCATTAAAGTGCAATGACTGCAAATACATACCTACATACATAATTGTCATTACCACCTTTCAGTCAGGATTAGGACCTAGTTTTTCACATCACTTATGATGTGTGTGTTAATTTTATACATGAGTGGCGGGACCTACAGTTTAAAGTCGACTCCGAACGACAGATTTTTGAGAAACTTTTCATGGCAATTTTTTATTTACCCTCAGAGTTTTTGCCAGAAATCTCCTGAGAGGAAGACGCCGAAGAAATACTTTTTTGTATTTCGTAAACATGTCTGACCTGGCGTTTAAACCCTGGCTTTACGTCTAATAAGCCAACACACTACCTACTAGACTCCAACAAAAAGGTTATATTTACGTAAATAATCGCATAAATCGATACTTCAATAGAAAGATAAGGTTTAAGATGATCAGTCATAACTTAAAGTGAGAGACTAGAGAATATTTCAATAAATAAACGTTAACTAAGAATTAGTTTAATTAATGAACTTTCCCTTGGCACTTGGAAAACAGTGAATTTATAACATTTACTCATCCTACACCACAATACACATGTATGTATGTACCTGCCTTTTATTTCCAGCCCTAATGGAATTTTATTCCGTTTTTAACCTTAAAAAATTCTAATGTTTTGGTTTCAACAGTAATATTATAATTAAAGTTAATGCCATAATTGGTAATGTTTGACATTTGTAGAATAACCGTTATCTAATTTAAATAAATATGTATGTTTACAAATGAACACATTCGAGCAGAAATAATTAGTTTAAACCCTTCAAGAACAACAACGAATTTTACAAAAAAAAAACTTTCGTCATTAAACTCAGTTCACCGCTATGTCACATGGATTTTGGCAAAACTTTAATCATTACACGAGTAACTGACAAACACAAAGGCACACACACACACACACAAGTTCAGGTAAAATTTTGTCAAGGACAGAGGAAAACGCCTTTTTAATGTTCTACACACATACTACTATTACTGCTGTTGCAAATGTAGAATTTTAGTTAAATACCACACATACCATACCATACATAGATATTTTACATGGATGGATCTCTACATATTAATTAAAGTTCTAAATACTAATTTAATATTGTATAGGTACGTGTAAGTGTATAGGTAGTGTAGGTACTTACATTGCTTTGATGGTAAACTTTATTTAGTAGAGCCCGCCTTACATGATTACTTATGTCATCCAATTGTAAACGCTGCAATAAAAGGAAAGGATCCAATATACCGACATCATTTAATAAATTATACATTTCTAGTTGCAATTGTAATAACGAATTATCAACATCAAATTCGGCTAAAGTTGAAGTTGTCATAGCAGTGGCTGTAGTAGAAGTGCTCATTGCACAAAAACTAGTTGTTGAGGATGTTGGACAACCTTGTGTTGAGTACATCATCAGCAAATTATAGTATTCATTTAACAATTTTGATTCACAAGCATTTAAAGTGAAACGTACTGAGGCGTATAAAGAATCCTCTAGACGTGAGTTGAAACATAGTTGGTGGAAAACTTTTACAAAATGACATGCTAGACGACAGTATTGTAGTGTAAACTGTTGACTATATGTACTGTTGTTGCTGTTGTTATTGCTGCCACTACTAGAGGAATTTGTCGTTGCTGTATTAGCGTTTGGCGTATGATTGTTGTGCAATACATGAGGAGGTTTCTGCTGCTGGTCAGAGAGTATGTTATGAAGACACTCAAGTAGTACATCACATAACTTGGTAGCGAAAAAGTTAATTTCGTTTATAGCTGTAGAGCTGCCGCCCTTTGTTGAATTTTGTAATGCCAGTGCTTGAGCAGCAGCAGCTTTTGATGTTGTTGGCTGGCTATCCAATAACCAGTAGTGTGAGGGTGCATCAGCCCCTTTGGTATCCATTGGTTTCTGTTGTTGTTTTTGCCTGAACTTTTCCACTATTGTTGGATGATTTTTCAAATAGAGCTTTATGTGATTTACTAAATAAATTTCCTCGGTTTTGAGGATTACATTCGACAGGATAATCGTTGCATACGATAAATCACTAAAGTTTGCAACATCCTTTATTTTTTAACGTTTATTTTCGTTTGTTTTTGTTTTATTTTTTGCATGTTTTATCCGCGTTAGGCAGCAAATAACAGATATGTATGGTTTTTTAAAGTTGTTGTTGTTGTTATAAAATTTTATTCATTTTTTATTGTTGGTGTATTGTGTGTTTATGTTGGTGGCATAGCCAATAGCAATATGTAAAGTTGAAGACGAGAAGCAAGCACCAAACAGTCAGTATAAGGTTTTAGTAACAGGAGCAACAGCAAAAATGAATAAATTTTAGTAGAAATTGTTCATTGCAAACGTTGGTGTTAGATGATGATGATTCGTTCGCATCCCCCCATCCCCACATGGATGGTGTTCATATTGGTGTTATTGTTGTTGTTGTTGGCATCATAGTTAAAAGTTGATGTTGGCAAAATAAGGAAGGCATCACAGCATACAAACACGTACATACATACATACCACCATATACATACGTAGAAACAGCGAAAAAACCATCCAAATATTTCCATCCAAACATCAGCAAAAAAAAAAAATGGGGGGAAAAAAATTAAATAAAAGTTGAATTTGAGTTGTAGGTGCCAGCATTAGACATGGTGAATATAAAATGAACAAATAGGAAAACATTTATATGAAAAAAGTTAGATCGTTAGAGAGAGTTAAAAACTGCAAAAGTTTTTTGTATACAAGCATGTACATTATTACATACCATATACACATGTATGTATATGTATATATGAATACATATATATACACATTTAAGGACTAAATAAAAAGATTGAAATGCACAAATATGAGTCATGAAAGTGTGAAAATGTTTTTACCTTGTAATTATACACAAGTTTTATTTGTTTAGAGAATTTCTTTTTGTCTACTTAAAAAAAAATAAACAAAAAATAGACAGTCAAATGCATTTACGGCATACATTTAGAATAATAAAATAATTTAGTATGGAATTAAATCAAGTTTAAAATGCATTTTAAAAAGTATTTAGAATTGTTTAAAATTTTCAACACTTTATATTTTAAGTAACAGATGTGGGGACATACATATAATTAGGACACTCTAATTGATAGCCTTTAAATTAAGAAAAACAATGCTGTATTCTTAATACAATAAAATATAAAAATTTAATAATTTAAATTAAATAAATAAGGGACAACAAATCTAGTTGCATTAACCTATTTCATATGACAAATAATAACTGGCACTTAGAAAAACATTGGAGGCTGTAGAATCTAGTGTAATATAAGTGATAAGATAAAAGGCTAATTAAAGATCTATTTGCAATCTTTATATAGCAAATAATGTTGAAAAAATGTTAACCAAGAGAATTGATATTAGCTCTGGTGTATGTCAGAGTTGTGTATCGTTCCAACCAGCTTTTCAACTGGACATGAATTAGACAAAATCTTAGAGAACAGCAATTATCAGAGGTTTACAGTGCAGATTAGAGGTTTAAACTTACACAGGCAAAAACAAAATAAAAATGCAAATATATTCGAATAGCGAAGAAACTCTCTATGAGATCAAAATTTGAAGGAAGCACTTTAAAATCTAGAAACTACGAATACTAAAGTGATGGTTCCAGTTAAATAAAAACTAAGATCTAATAAACGCAGTCTTAAACACGTCATATATGACAAGTACATATACATATTGTTACGAAAATGGAAATGGTGTTATTAAAATAATAAACAAAAGCTCCAAAAACAACACAATGGACTTGATCATGTATAAAATGATAAACAAAAGCTCCAAAAACAAAATAATGCACTTGTTCACGTGATCAACGAGTAAGTAAAAATATAGTAACAAAAACAATGAACTTGTTTACAAGATCGATGAATAAACAAAAATATAGTAACAACGTCAGTGTATAAAAAAAATAGCGGATAGACAAATAAATAAGCAACAACAACTCTGCCTGGACGAACGTAAACAAGATACACAAACAACAATGATGAGAACAGGTTGATTAAATTTTTGAATATTTCTCGAAGGCATTCTCCTTCAAGTGCGTTCATCAGACTGCTGACCCTTGTGATATAAAAGGCTATACAGAGCAAGCAACGATGATTCAGTTAAAATTCAGTCAGTCGTGTGTGAAGACGACACGTGAGATTCAGTTAGAATTCGGTCAGTCGTGTGTTACTCTTGTGTGAAGATCTCCGTATAGTGCTTATAAAGAGGTTATAAGCAGAGAGAGAATAACGAACAATTGTTATTGCGTACACGGAAGAGAATCGTGGTTTGTAGTTCTAACAAACGAGTGTGTAAAGGATAATAGCAATTAAAGTAAATTGTTGTTGGTTAAGTCAAATCGATAAAGGTGGCACACGGAATTGTGCGAATAATAAAGAATTGATTTAAAATTAAACACATATTTATTTTATTTGCAATCTACGAACTCATATTTTTAACGTTTTTAAAAGGGTAAAAACGTAACAATATGTACTATATACAACCATATTAACCATTCATGGAATATAAAATGCTTATTCGATAGATCCTCATACAAGAAAATAATCCTCAGAAGTCCGGTTCAAAACCCAAGGATTAAGTTAGAGGACGTGTACTTGTCAGTTAAGACAAGTACAGTACCCGGAGGTCGAAGGATTTGTTTAGGTTAATTTGTGATTTTAGAATTCAATGGAAATATTAAGAAACAATTTCAGATGTGAAACTGAAAATTAAAAATGAAGCTTGGAATAATATTAAAAACACTTTGAAGATTAATGCGTTTTAAAAACTACAGTCAAAACCATGATGTTCAAACGCAAAAAATATTAAAGGAAAAATAAACATACGCAAAGAGTTATAAAATACAATTGGGGTAGCTATAGCAGATTTTAGTAACAAAGTTTTAACACTTTCTATTTGTGCATTTAAATCCTTATTCCTTAATAATGTATTTAAAAAAAGAAAACAAATTTAAACCTACCCCTTCAATAGCGTATTTGAACAGTGACATAAATTCCTTGCTATTACCCAACAGATATTTTGTATTATTTTTAAAGAACGTATCCAGCATATAGAAATCATTCCAATCTTGGATATATAAACGATTTGAACATATTGACTGGCATATTGTATTACAAACTGTATCAACACTTGGCAAACATGTTGTATATTTTTCGGAATGCAATTGCTGTTGGTGTTGTTGTTGTTTGTCTATACAAGTATCGCCAATTGTTGCTTTACCAATTGTTTTAACGACGGTAATTGTTGCTGCTGCTACTGCTGCAGCTGTTGTTGGTGCTGTTGTTACTTTATTGGCATCGTTTAACATTTTATATTGTTCATATTGTTGTTGCAATTGCTCAATTAGCAATAGTAAACTAAGCACTTGTTGGCAGTCATTGGATTCAATGAATTTTTCCAACATACCCAAAATGACTTCTTTTTGTGTGTCAAGTTCGTTGTTGTTGAGTGTCGAAAGATTTTGTGCTATGGCAGCCAGCGAATTTGGGTCATTCAATGAACGGTTATTCTTGGCTGTTATTATGGGCGACGATTGTATATTTTGTTGTAATTGCTGCTGTTGTTGTTGCGTTATCGTTGTTGTTGCTGTTGAATTGCTTGTAGTCATTAAAAATATTTCATATGATAACGTTTTCAAAGCTTGTACAGCAATATCACGCACATTATTGTTGGCCAATAAATTATTAATAATACTAATTATTTTTGGTATTGTTATTAAATTTCGTTCACTTTTCGACGATAACTTAATAAGAAATTTAACTATGGGTGTGATCATAAAGAGAGCATTGCTGAAACGAAATAAAAAAACATGCAGAAATAAAACTTTAAATTGAATTAAATTCTTGTCGATAAAAACAAATTTAATCCTACAGTTAAGTGTAGCGTGTTGCTTAAAAAAATTTTCCCCACTGTTGTGATTATTTGATTCAGTATTGTTTGTTAAGGACTTAAAAATTTACACTAGAGAAGAAAAATACTCTATTTTTAGTTTTGAGGCCAATTAACAAAAATGTTGTATTGCAGCGATTAGTCAGAACCTAAGGTTAGGTTAGGTTAGAGGACGTGTACTTGTCAACTGTGACAAGTACAGTACCCGGAGGTCGAATTGACCCATCGTGTTGTGTGCGTTAATTTTATACATGAGTGGCGAGACCTACAGTTTAAAGTCGACTCCGAATGACAGATTTTTGAGAAGCTTTTCATGGCAATTTTTACTCTCAGAGTTTTTGCCAGAAATCTGCTGAGAGGAAGTCGCCGAAGAAATATTTTCATATATTTTCGTTTTGATATCTGACCTGGGATTTGAACTCGGGCCTTTCGTCTAATAAACCAACACACTACCTACTAGATGATTACCCACTTATTCCAATTTAATGACGAAGAAGTTTGTTAAATATTTTAATCCGTTTAAGGTCTTTCTTTCGTCACTAAGTTTCTTTACACCATCAGTTTTCCATTTTCTATTTCTTGTTTTTATTCTGATTCTTTACTATGATTTTTTTACTGGGAGACTCAATTTCGTTGGCATCAGAAGAATGTGTGCAATATTGCTAGGCTCTGCTGATATGGATAATAGCCATCCAATGCACTTTGGCGGTTATAAAAAGAGCACGGCCCTCTTGGAAGGTATGCCGAAGGACTTTAGATTCCCTTAAATGACTTCTGCAACAGCTGTGAGTCTGAGAAGGAGAACTCACCACGTGTGTCAGCGCTCGGTTCTAGTCATGATGAGACGAAAGTTTTTGGCATTTAATTATCTGCCATTTCTTCAAAATAAGTATTAATGCAATTGTAAGATTTATTTTGGAGACGGGATGGTTTCCCATATAAATGAATGATTTCCTGTTTGTGTCATCACAATGGACCTAACTTCTAATCTAAGTGGACCTCACCCTTCAAGGACCTCCATCACCACCTAAATTAACCTAACTTAACATAACCTAACCTAACAAAATCGAACTTTGCATGGTATTTCATAACGGCGTGCGTAAAAATAAATTAATATTTCTGCGTAAGCAGGAATTTGTAAAGAGTTGAGCTGTAATTATATTCTCTGTAGCATACCATATCTGCATAATTTTCTAGTTTTTAATTTAACTATGAAATGAAGCTTTCAAATTTTTTCGTTTACTGTCTCTGTTAGTGTCTTTTAAAAAAAATATATTTATTTGCTTTTGATAATAGATAACCTCATAACTATAAAGAGAGATAACAATTTCCGTTTATCTTAATTAATATTAAACTTACCGTGCCACACCGCTTTCGATTATATCTAGACTTTTTATAATATTTTCAAATATCACATTCTTTGCATCCAGTATACTGTAGGTCACATTGAAATCCAATAATAATCCCAAGAGTTCTAATATTTGAGATTGAACTCTGCCGTTGCATTTGAGGAAAAGCTAAAAACAAGTAAAAATTTAAAAGAAAAAAATTGGATTGAAAGAGTGTGTATGGCAGAATTTAAAGATTGAAAAATTCAAATAGCAGTACTCACAGTTAAACAATATATGACTAAAGGCTCAAAAAGTTTAATATGTTTAGATAACTCTGACTCGTGCTCTGATTTCCAAGTGTGAAACTCTCTGCCACTTGCAAATAGTTTGGCCAACAAAAGATAATTATCTTGAGAGCCAACAACATCAGTATCACTATTGCAATTACCATCGTCATCTACACTAACAGAACTATTAGGAACAGCAGAAGAAGAAAAATCATCAGGCAAAACGGAAGTCGCCGCTACGGCTGATGTTTTCATTGATAATTGTACTGGTTTTGATGCTGCTGTTGATACTTGTTGGAAAACATTTGCTAACATTGAACGAAATGTTGAAGATGATGATGATGAAGCTGCTGCTGATGATAATGATGGTGGTGGCGGTGTCGGTGTCGGTGGCGTTGGTTGATTTGTTTGTTTGTGGGTTGGTATTGTCGGTGTTGCTGTTGGTGTTATAGTAGCACTACTACTATCGTTTTCTTTGCTAATGCTATGCAACTCTTTGCATTTGGCCTTAAAATAGGTTTTTATAAATGTTGTTGGATAATGGCCTTGTTTGGAATTTTCTTGTTGTTGTTGCTGTTGCAGTTGTTGTCTTTGTTTTTGCTGCTGCTGGTGCCTGTTGCCATAATTTCGAGCAAACAAATATTTCAACAGTTGTCGCAGACATGAAATGCTCTCTTCGGGTGCATAATTTATGACTTTGGTCAAGTACTGAAGAGTTTCTTCAATTAATTTCAATACCGAAATACAAACAGTAGCAGAAGCTCCTCCTGATGTTGCCATTGTTGCTGCCATTGATGTTGTTGTTGCTGTTGCCATTGTAACTGCTCCTCCGGCTGGCAATGCATTTGGAAACAATACAGCATTTACATCCGTTGCACTTTTGGCAACATTACTGCTATTACCACTACCACTACCATGGCTATTAGCAATTGCCGCCGCCTCGTGAGGCAGCATTTCAATGCATACACTCAATGTGTTTAAACATGTTTTTAAAAGGGAAATTAATTTGCTGCCAGCTTCCTCATTAATGGTAATCTTGATAAATTTGTGTTTTTCCCCAACAATATTTTTTTTTTTCGTTCGTTTGTTTTTTGTATTCCCCCCCAAAAGAAGCCAAGATAGAAAATAAAAGAAAAATAATTTAGAAAAGAAAATTAATTGTGTTGTAGAAAACTTAAATTTGTTTTAAATTGTATGTTTTTTGCTATTTAAACTACTCACCTTATAGTTATCGAAGGTACTTTTCAACGTTTGATAGAGTTTTATGTAAACGTATTCATTGCCAAAATAGCCAATACACTGTGTTATGGCCAATTCTTTGGCATTACTAAACAGATCAGTTTTTGGATTTTTTGCTGTAATTAAGGGCTTTTGATTTGTAAATATATGATAATAAATGTTTATTATTTTTATTGTATGCTTAAGTAAACTCAAATTGGCATCATGATTAGCCTGAACATCGGGATGGAATAACAAAGAGCCTGTAAAAATATAAGAAAAGTAAATAAAATAAATATATTACAGAAGTAGAACAACTTAAGAAATGATTTTATCACTCAAGGAGAAAGTGATGCAATAATCTTAGAAGTTTGCTAAATTGTAGTTTGCTTATACAGGGTCTTTTAAGTTCTATTATATTTTTCAAAGGCTGATAACTACATTTAGATGTCTAAATTTGATGAAATAAATGATGTCTATCATGGCGTCAATACCATACATAATCATTTAAATATGAAAATACTTAACATTAAAGCCAAATACATATGTCTAAAATGTCGATATTACTTGGAAACGGAAGTCGCCGTTGTCAAGTAAGTATTGTGTTGGGTTATTATACGTAAAGGCCACGGTTCAAACCCCAGGTCAGGCATCAAAACGAAAATATAAAATATACTTGGCGAAAAAATACGATTCGAATACTATTTCACGTTGAATGGATTTGTCAATATGATGTGACTACTATGATAATATACTGTCAACTTCTCAACTTATATCATAACTCTTAATAAAGCCGAAACAAACAATTAATAGGCTGGCAACGAAAGCTAACATCACCAATGCTATATGCAGCCGACCTAACAGAGAAAACACAAGAAATTAGGGAAAAACACAATTTTTTGTTTCTCAACATTATCTCTTTTCAACCATAATCTTCAAAAGCTTTTATAGCCGGTTTATAGTGAAAACTCTCTAGCGTTTTAAAATGCTAGCGCACTGAAAAATTGAAATAGAAAAGTTAACACAGAGACGTAAATACATACATAATTGGTCATTACAACCCTTCAGTCAGGATTTCGACCTAGCTTCTCACACCACTTATGTTGTGTGCGTTAATTTAAACCTACAGTTTAAAGTCGACTCCGAACGACAGATTTCTGAGAAGCTTTTCATGGCAATTTTATTTACTCTCAGAGTTTTTGCCAGAAATCTGTTGAGAGGAAATCGCCGAAGAAATAATTCCATATTTTCGTTCTGATGTCTGACCTGGGATTTGAACTCGGGCCTTACATCTAATAAGCCAACACACTACCTACTAGACTACGGCGACTTCACAGTTTTACTATAAAAAACCCAAATTTATACATCGATTTGTAACAATGGATGAAGCCATGATTTCCCACCAGAATCAAAACGATAGTCATTTGAGTGGATTATACGTGATTATACCAACTCCTTCATAAAGAGGCGACTATTGGCTTCGAGGGATATTACATCAATATTTTGGGTTACCCAAGGTATAAAATGCACGCTCATTGCACAATGTTATTGGACTACCTTTTCCTGTGTTAGCCTATGAACTTTTCAACTCAACTATTAGTAAGCAGATGAAATGACACTTTAAAAATAAACTGAGGCCAGTGAAGATTTCATGCACAAAATGTCAAGAACTTCTGATTAATTTTCCAAATATTATTACTGATGACATTTCATTAAAATCGCACATATGAGTCAACATAAGTTTTCAGTACAATTAGAACTGATCCTGATCCTTTCCGCACGACCTCCTTCGATATTGGTTTGTGGATCAAAAATGAATGAGTAATTCTCTTCATGGCAATTTTATTTACCCTCAGAGTTTTTGCCAGAAAACTGCTGAGAGGCAGTCGCCGAAGAAATATTTTTTTTCATATCTTCGTTTTGATGCCTGACCTGGGATACGAACCCGGGCTTTACATCTAATAAGCCAACACACTACCTATTAGACTACGGTGACTACCTAGACCTAAATAAGGTATATAAAAAAGGAATTCGGTCTTGAACTCATAGATTTTTAAAACACTGATACCACCAACTTTGTTGACAGACCGATATTCATACTCCACTCTGTTTCATGATTCGATAATTAATTCCTTGCCAACTAGTTTGCCTTAAAACCAGACAAATTAATAGCAGAACTCTACACCAGAGAAATGGTAAATTAAGATATTACCAAACAGTTCATACGAATTTTAGGGTCCTTGTAGAGCGTCAAGTAGCTTTAAAGACTTATACAGAAGCTACACGATGTTCATCTTAATCCCAATATAGAGGACATTTCCTAATTACAAGCCTGAGATCACCTATTATCCCATCCCTTATGTCAAAATTTTCATTTATAGATTCCTGAAGGGACCAATTACTATTAACGCCAGCTAATAGGTGCAGTTTGATATGATTTTGCAGTTGAGCAACAGAGGCGAATAGGCTCTGTTATTTTTAAGCCTTGTAGCGAACTAATCGAGTCAAATTTCATTACTCACTGTTGAACTTCGGCTTCAGTTAAACGGTTGTAACTTTCAAAACTATCAAAAAATTCTCAAGTAAAATTGAAATCATTCTACTAAATTGTATACTTTCTACCGTACACTTGACAAAAAGGAAAATTTATTCTAACAAATAAAACGCTATTGGAAAAGTCTCTTTACAGAAGTTTCTATGCAGCTCTGCAACATTTAAACACCGATAAAGTTTTCTTTTTTTAACAAAATATTTTATGGTAATTCATTCACTAGAAATTCTCCGTTTAATTATCGTTTTAAATCTGTGTGAAGTTTTACACTTTCCACTTTTCAAATCAAACAAATTTTAAAACTACTTAAACAAGAAAAAAAGTAACGTACTTACATATATTAACATAAAATTATCATTAATAAAAAGATACAAGCAGACAGAGTACTGTTACTTTTATCATATGTATACATAATTGTAAATTGTTTTCATAACCTTTGTCTATAAGGATTTTAGCACATATGCACACATTTTTGTAAATTGTTAAAACTTATTAAAAAAATAAAATTAAAAATAAAATTAAAAAAAAACGAAAAAAGTAAACGAAGTGGTAATAGAAAATAAACAGAATGTAGACAGACAACGTTTACAATAGACATACATACATACAATATGTATGTATACCGTAAATTACAATGTAACAAAGAATACTTTAAACAATTTTCAATTTTTCCATATTTTAATTGGAAATTTTTAGACCAGAAGCTATGAAAACATTATTCATTCTGATTAACAAAATTTCGATTAATCGAATGGGAAAACTTGCAGTCACATTACGATAGAAGGCTTAAAGTAAGTAGTGCGCCTATGAAATTGTGGCTTAAATTCTGGACAAACCAGCTTCTTACGGGCCTATACATAGAAAAATCATCTGTTTCTGACGGTATACAGGTAACAGTCCTAGAGTAGTGGTCTTCGAGACCAAATAATTCAGCGCTTTCAAATAATGATGATAATTTTCTTCGTGTCGCAAGTTAGCAAATGCAATACAAAATCCAAGAAAGGAAGAGGCTGAGGTTAGATAAGGTTAGGTTAGAGGACGTGTACAAAGTACGAAACCCAGAGGTGAAAATGACCCATTGTAATTACGTCCTAGAAGAGAGAGACAGAGGGGATAGTGTATGAGATAGGGAAATTGGAAAGGGAGAGGAGAGGAGGTAGGAAAGGGTGGATATAGGAAAAAGGATAGACCATAAACACACAAGAAAGCCGACTACAGCCTTGATGCCCTAGTACTTCTCAACCAGCTCAACCCATTCAAAAATCTATGGAGAGCCCTAATATCGGCTCTCGACAAACATTGAAAAGCATTATTCAACAACAGCAAGTCTCGATTTAAGAGCATTATAAATAACGGCTGAGACAATCCTTATATGCATTCATTTCCAGACCACATATCCCACATTTCATACTAACACAGAAGTCTAGATTTATTTTTCCATAAAAACTTCAACTTTAGACTCATATCGGAATATCATCAAAAATTTCACCAAGAGACAACATGTGTAAGAGTCCACACAGGTTAAATTCGCGTTTGTCGGATATTATTTATTAGACAGTGGTGGAGATCATATATTTTAATATGTGAAGTATAGATGCACACACAATTTGTCATTACAAGCCTAGCTTTAGGATTACGACCTATCTTCTCATACCACTTATGTTGTGGGTGTTAATTTTATACATGAGTGGCGGGTGACCTTCAGTTTAAAGTCGACTCCGAACGACAGATAATTTGAGAAAAAAATTTTATGACAATTTTTTTATTTACTGAGAGTTTTTGCCAAAAATCTGCTGAAAGGAAGTAGCCGACGATATATTTTTTTATATATCGTTTTGTTAGAGATATCTGACCTGGGGTTTGAGTCATGAGCTTACATCTAATAAGCCACCACACTACCTATCATTTATCACACCCTTGTCAAGGAAGAATATATTTTAATATGTAAAATATGAGAAACTTCAAAAGACTCAAGTATAAATTATAAAACGTGTCTTAAATATTCCAGTTCACACTGTAACAACAATTTCAGTAATATGGTAGCTGAATAAAATTGAGAAAAACCACTTGTTCATAATGACATAGTTAACTAAAAACCATTTACCATTAACAAAACTCTTAAGCATCAACACACCACCATCACATAATATGAACAACATTTAGCATACATGTCTACATGCATATGCACTGCTCATATTATGTGTACATCTCGTCTATAGAATGTACGATGCAATGCGATGGCAATACAAAGTTTATCCTTACGATTTAATTTCTCTTAAAACACAAATATATTCTACAATCTATACATATACATACATACAACAAATCCAGCTAAATTTTACATGGACTGAAAACAGTAAGTAAAGCGAGTAAGATTCATTTTCTGTTTTCATGTACTCTACGTACATACATAGAGGAGGATAGTTCCAATTAAAATTGCGTTTAACTTAAAATCAAGCATTATTTTGAACTTTACAGGTAACTCTCTGTTACCAGACAGACAATCAGTCAGTCAGTCCATCACTCAGTCATTGGCAGAGAAGGATTAAAGCTCTTCTTTTATAAACCAAATCTAATTCTGATCACTTCAACATCTCTCTCTAATATAAATACAACCTCTTCTAATGGTAGAATTAAATGTAAATTCAAATTCCTAATTACAGTAGAATCTTACAAATTAGAATCAAAATATTTCGAATGACTTTAAGATGCATTGTAGTCAACCAGCAATGAAATATGAGAGCAAATTGAGGATGCTGTATTCCTAGACAACTCATAAAAATTTACATTTTCAGCCGGTAATTTATCAATGGGAGCTGCAATGATGGCTTCCAAGGAATGAAAATTTGGCTGGCTTGTCCTAAAAGAGTTCCCATAAAAAATAGACTACAGGAGTCGAAACACATGATCCTAGCGACCAATGGAATGCTTCAAAAAGTGCGATGAATTGCACGCCAAACACTCCCGAAACTTTACTTTACTTTTTAAGCTGCTTTCAATATCCCAACACTTCGCTATTCAAGACAATAAATCCCAAAAGTGTGTACAAGAGTCGGATGTAATCGAAATCGAGGCATACCCAAACAACAGCAGTTAAGCTCTATTTCAGATAATAACTGAAAGTGAATTCAAACCGAATGGTAAACAAAGTGGTTCTAATTCTTAACACTCTACTGTACTACTTGTTAAGTAAATTTCATAAACGTACCATAAACAACAAGCCGTAGTGAAATTATATTTGTTGTTACTCAGCTGTTCTGTTCTCTCTGTTAAATACGGCTCTCAACATGTTAAAGTAAATTGTATAATATGCAGTAAGAACGAATAAGAAAGAGAATTCTAAACAGATTTCAGATTTTGCGTGTCCTACAAACATACATTGTTACATACATACATACGAATGCAGTATATTTGTATGCATACATCAGTAATAGAGGGGGATTTGTAAATAAATGCTAATACGTACATACGTACATATATATTGTATTAGAATATGGACCTTTGTATGACTGTTTAGTGAGATATTCATGACATTTATATATTTACCATTGAAATTCTGTCTTAATATGTTCAGTCACATACGAGGTCGGTGATTAAAAATCTTTTTTTTAAACATATTTGATCAGATTTGGTTTAGATAGTCTATAAACACTGAAATTTGTTTACTCTCGAAAACAATGTTTAATTTAAATCAAGTAATCGGTGTACATATGAAATAGGAATTCAGGTTGAATTATTACAAATATCTGTGGGGTATTATTAGAATTTTCATCTATAAATTCCATTCCGAACATATATTTTTTCAAAATATGTATATTCCACATAAAAAATAATTTCCCTCCAATCTTTGTTTGCATAAGTCTTCCTATGATTACAAGATTTATTTTCTTTTTATTTTCAGTAACCATAAAATTTATAATGATGATGGAAATGTAATCTTTCTTAAATATATTTTGTATACTTCACTTAATTAACGGCCCTCATATATTAAAAGAGTTTAAATTACATTTTGCAGTTTCATTTCCAAGGCATTTAGATGGATCTTCTCTTTAACTACTTCAGACTTTCTCCAAATACAGTGATGAACAAAAAAGTTCTTGTTTTTAATAATATTTTTTTCTTTGAATCTACTATTGACACACTAACCTACCTACTGCCAACTTATTGATATTATAAAGTTTATAAAGAAGATATAAATCCATATCGTCAAATCAACAAAAGTATAAACTCAATGCAATTTGCTTCTAAATTAACCAGGTAATCTTTTTAGCCGAATAATTTAAAGTTGGAACTTTTTTCAGTCTTTGATTTCTATTTGAGAACGCCTCTTTTATTTTTCTTTTGGCAGCTGCCACAGCATAGAAAGGCTGGGTCAAGGTTACATAGCGTAAGATTTGCTTTAGTTAAGGGTTAGTTAATTAGTTAACCAAAACCATGCTAAGCTACAATCAACACTGGAGTGTCCTTTTGTAACCATGTCAAGACCACAGGTTAAAGAAAATAAAAATGATAGGATTACAGTTAACCTGAGAAAATCAAAGAGCTTCAGACCTGCACACTTTATCAAGCAATAGAAGGAAGTTACAGCAAAGAACCTTAATCGTCTAAGCCTTGAAATTGAAAGAGCATTTGAAAGAGGTTAAAGGGTGAACAAATTTTTTTCGCGTAGATAACAAACTTCCAATAACCCTTATGCACCTCTATGAGTTTGAAAATAGAATGCTGACGGATTTTCATAAGTTTCAGTGTCCTGCACCTGTTGCATCCAGGCTAGATAGTCAAGAAGTAGCTGATGGATCAGTAAAATCTATATATATTTTGCAAAATTGTGCATATTTTTTGCCTCCTCAAAATTGTTCAACTGATCCTGAAAGAAAGGTAATAGAACTGTGCTGTTAATAAAGCTAAAACACCAGTACAAATTTAATAACAGAAAGTTTTCCCGCTATGAGGGAAAGCGTTAATGAAGATCAAAATTTATCCATTAGATAGTCTACTCAATTGGCTTCAACACAAACTGTATGCAATACAGTCATAACATTGCGTAAGTATCCTCGAATCATATTTGTTAACTTAAATAAATAAAATTACTTTGCGACAATAAATAATTAAAATATTTTCAAATTTAAACTAAAAAAGAATAAAGCAATCACAAAACATACTTTTGTCCTAGACTATATGTAGATTTTGCAAATTCTGTTCATAGCATGTATTTGCTTACCAACTATTAATTTACTGCTGACATCAATCAAATCACTTTGACATGTTAAGTCGACTGCTGTGTTATAATTATACTGTGATAATTTGACGAAGATTTCCATAAAGTTAAACTCGGTCCAAGCACAAGCATAATCGGCAAATGAGAAATATGTGAGTAAATATTTCGTACACAAAATAATGCCAAACTAGGAGAAAAACCAAGAAAAAAAAAACAAGAAGAACAAAATAACAAATTTACAAGAAGACCAAACATTAAGTTTAAGTTAATCACCATGAAATCAGAAATAAATAAAGCATATCAAACAAGTTAATCTTGATATTTTATATGTACATTTACCTGCATATTTTTATCTTTGAGTGACATTAAGCTATTTGTAAGGCGATATAAAACTTTGGCTAAAACGCTCTCGATAGCTTCTCTTTTTGGTAAATCCATATTAAATGATGAAGAGGCTGATACAGATGATGCTGATGACGATAATGATGATGACCCCATCAACAATGTGGCATCTAAATTTGTTGTCAAGAAATCCGTTTGTTGCTCTTGCTGTGGATTTAATAGGGAACGTAGTGCGGGTGACATGTCATTAAAGATACTATAGTCTAAGAAGTTGATCAACAACTTTAGATTTTGTATATAAGTTTTCTGTAGAGCATCTTTATCATTATTATAACCGAAAGAGATTTTCTTTTGTTGCGCGTCAGTTGGCTGTTGTTCGGTGCTCATATGTTTGGCATTTTGTAAAATAAAATTGCATAAACATTTTGAGGCATGTTCTCTAACACGTACATCATCTTCGCCAATCAATTGCAAAAGTTCATCGATAAATGAATTCTGCAAAAAAGGAGAACGGAAAACGGATGTTCATTATAAATGTATGTTTTTTCATTCTTATTTTATTTATTTTTTTTTTTCTTTTCCTAACAAAAAACAAATTTCAATAGACATTATTGTGAAGAAAAAGAAAAAAATAAATAAATTTTAAGCAAATTCACTAACATATCACTTCTTTCATGTGTGTGTGTGCATGCATGTTTCTCTCTCTGTGTATGTATGTGGATAGTAGTTTGCATGAAAAATATTTACTTAAACTTCAGTTATATACTGTGCTTACCCTCAGTATTTATACAAAAAAAAAATATACGATTTTATTTATTTATGCTCCAGGGCACAAAACGCCAATAAAGAGTTTACATACTTATTTCTGTTTATTTTTATTTTTTTATTTTTAAACTTTATATTTACAAAACATCTTAAAATATAGTAAAAGTGAAAAAATCTAGCAAATTGAGAGTTCTTTCATTTCATTTCATTTTATGCCTTCAGTATATACATACATATGTACAAATACACAGCAGACAATAACTTAGTGTCGTACTTTAATGGATATTCGAATAAAGTATAGAATATTTAAATTGAAATGAATTCGTAAGACTTAATTCAATATTATAATGTTTTCTGGAGCCGTGAATACAAATAAAAGTTTTTTGTTAAGAATTCAAAAAGACTTTTACAATCCCGAAACATTTCTCACACTCTTTGGCAATATTAAACTGATACGAATCAGATTGTTTGCAGGACCCAAAACAAATAAACCAACTTATGTTCTACTTTCGGAACATATCAAATGAATTTATTTAATAACGCAGGTTTCGATGGCATTTTCTACGTGTTTCTTAATAACATTTTAATAAGTTTACCTGAACATCTTCACTAATTTTTCCAAATTTCGATTACAAAATCCGAAAACTTCCAAAATTATACTGATTTTCAAACTAATGGATTAAAGAATCTCTACTGTCCGTAATAATAATGGAAAGATAATTTTAAAGAATATATCTAGCACAACGACGACACTTTAACAGGATATCAAACGGTCTCAAACCCACATAATTAAAGTCTGCCCATCTTGCACCGTGTTCGCTAATGTTTTGCGTACACAGCACGCATAAACCTGACGAAAATTTCAGCCACACACAATTATAAACAGGCACAAAGTTTAAGAACTTTTGATCTTCCCATTATCTTCCATCTGAATTAAGTAAGACAATCGTATTTAAGCTTTCAAATAGAGCAGACCGCGCTGTATGAATCAAGCTGTTCGTAACTATAATTAATACAGGCCTGTCATAATTACTTAACGCAGATCCTCGAACAGAAAAATATGCGTATGATAATGAAGAAATCTATGAATCCAGTCTAAATTATGAAACCTGTTAAGCCCCATATAAAAACGTTGTATCAACACTCAACAAGCTCTGAAATATTGACAAGGACTCATTTTTTATATCTTCATGGGATCATTAACAGCATGAAATTAAAAGAAGATCAGACAATTTGGTATCTGGGGTGCATCATATCATATCATGTGAGGATAATAAATCCAAGTGTGGCTTGGATCCTCGATTCTTTAAAGGAAAAAACTTGTTAACGACAATCACCTTTTTTAAACGTAGTAATCGTCTGCTTTATTGCGTACATCTGTTCTACTGGCCAACATTACACAATACATTACAGGCCGAATTAATACTTTAAGGGCATTAACTGTATGTGGAACACTCATTATGCAAAAGTTTTCCTGTCACTTATGCTCTAAACAGCTTCAAAGCTAATGTCTATAAGCACTCTATCTTTCCTCCTGCAATCAATTTTCCTAATACGAACATAAAGAACAGCATGAACAGGGGCAATCCCCTGAGCACTAATCGTCTTAAAAAAGAGAAACAGCAAAAAACAATTATTCTATGCGAGTATAGTTTCCAATTGAGACCAGCGAAGCATCAATTCGTAATGAAATTGCAGATAAAAAAGTTTTGTTGCGGTTCTTCACTCCAATAATATTGAAATATTTGACAATCCATTATCTTAGATTCACATTATCGCTATGTTTAGAAATAAATCTTTCAATTGAACATCTTATTATTCGTGTCAAACAACATATCAATCGTAACTAAATAAAAAAAATGTTCTCTAGTTTTACGAATAATTTCCTATCAAATTGGGAAAATTTCAAATATTTTAATAGAATAGATGTGTGTACATACATGCATATGTATGTATGTATGTATGTACTTCGTAATAGACCTTTTGTTATGTGATTTAAAAAGAAAGATAAATACGTCACAAACAAATAATCAAGTATCCTTACCTCCAAATTGCAAACGAAATCCATATGATCAATATCGTCTTCATCGTCCACAGCAGTACCGCAGCAGCAGCATGAAGAAGAAGACGAACAACAGCAATTGGATTTATAAATGCAACAACCATTGTGGTTTTGGGCATTCGAGTTGTTGGTATACTTATTTCCGTAATAGGAACGTAGTGAAGCATAATTTAAATTTGAAATAACTTCGGCATATTTATTCTGGACCAACCAATATTTGTTGTAGTGACATAGACGAAGTTTATTCAACAGCAATTTTGGTGATATGAAAAGTAAATTTTTGTTATTTGCACAACAAAACCCAGAAGAAGATTCCGTATTAGGTTTTTCCTGTTGGTGGTGAGCAGTATGCTGTTGTGCATAGTTGGCGTTATCCATATTAATATTAGGCGGTACGGCATTTTTTTGTATTGGTTGTTGGTTTACATTGTTGGTATTTTTTGTATTTACGTAGTTGTTGAAGTGAGTTTGTAATTGAAAAGCATTCAAAAGCGCAGCTATAATCTCATCGTTATCATTAAAGTGCTGTGAAATACACTCAAACTTTGTATTTGAAGTGGAAGCAGCAGCAGTTGTCTGTGTTTGTCTGCAGGCACTTCCATATGATTTTTCATCTTTTGTAAAGTTTTGCTGCTGTTGCTCTTGTTTTTTATTGGCATTGCATGTATCGCCTTTTTCTTGTTGACCATTGTGGTGACATGACGACGATAATGATGATGACATGTACTTAAACAGCACATATGGAAATATTTTATCGAATGTATTCAACGATTGCACAACCACAGTATGGATTTCATCTTGAAGACCCTAAAATTAAGAATAATATTGTAAAAGAAAACAAAATATTTTAGAAAGTTTGTAAAAGTAATTAAGCACTGCTTCATTTAAAAATCCTTTAGCAATTGAAATGATTATGAAATATTTCAACTTACCATACATAAAATAGCCAACAAGTATTGTAATTTCACTTGCGAATGCACGCACAAATTAGCTTGAGTGGATCGTATATAATGACCGATTATAGTTTGTACACCAGCTCGTAGAATAGGATCCTCATGATTGTAATAGAACAACACCTCATAGATGCATTGTATAGCATTAACATTAGCATCTTGTGAAGTGAAGTTATTTAGTTTATATTGCATTAACTCTGCTTCTCTCTTGGATTTTCTTATAGTTTTGGTACGTTTCGGTGGCTTGGGCGGTGCCATATCTGCTGGTGGAGTATCCTCTTCAGCTTTTGTTATTTCTACAAAGTCTTTCAACTTGCTTTCGGATGTTATAATCTCCGATGAAGTTAAATCCCTTTTAGTTTTCATTAGAGGTGACTTTTTTGCACGATCTTCCGCTTTGGTAAACAGCACCGGATCAGCACTTCTAGTCATTTTTGTTGAAGGTTGTGTGAAATTGAAATCCGTATTACTTTTACCAAAATGATCATCAATTATATCCAATAAGGGAGCATCGCCATCATCGCTGCGAAACACATCCAGCTGGGAAAAAGAAGTTTTTCTTTTGACCGCATCTCCTGCCGGAAATGTGGGTAAAACAACTGCCTCTAAATGTTCGTATTCCTGGTCAATGTTAGAGCTTGCATCACTAGCTATTTGTAAAGGACTGTGTGTTTCCCTGACATCAGTTGTGGCTTGTTCGATTACTTTTTCTTTTGGCTTTTCAAATTCCATAAATTTAATGGTAATTTCTAAAATCTCTGGACATACACGTACACATTGGGAAATAATATTAAGGCAAATGCTTTTAATCGAAACCCTTATTGTGGAGTCATTGTACAAGCCTCTAGGGCAACCAGTTAATAAAAATCTCGCAGAAATTAAACGTGCCGTATAGTAAATCAAGGACTGCTCGTATATGGAACCAATATTTACATTAAGTTGAATTTGTAATAAGTCCCCTTCACTCTGCATGGGTGAGTTGGATGTGAGAAATGGATTTTCTGAAAAGAGACAGAGTATAGCAGTCTAGATAGGTGGTAGCACAACGTAAAATGAAAAAATGTAAATCTTAATCTAATGATTGAGGGTTCTAAAGCTATATATAGTATAGTATATACGATTCCTTTATGGATATTTGCGGGCTATTGCGTAATATTAAACCCTTTAGTAAGCGTATTAAAAATGATTCCATTCAGATTACATATTTTTCGTGATTTTATTGTGATTTTAAAATGAAACATTCTCTAATAAATCCTAGTCTCTTTTGGCAACAAAATCATTCGTGGTAAAGAACAACTAGTTGCAATTAGAAATACCTCACAACAAACCTATCATGAGTTCAATCGAATCCGTATACCGTTATGTGAAGCTTAAAATTGTTCTGATGGAACAAAAAATAGTTTCTTGTAATCGAGGCTGCTCCCTTGTTGATGATAACATAGCATGTTAAACATACCTCAGCCGTCTCATAATTGATAATATAGAGTTTGGTTGTAGAGCAACAACAGATATGAGATCTTTCCTATCGAGAAACCCCTTTTAAAGTATTCAATTTAGAAATGTTTTGGTTTTGTTAAACGATTCTCCGATGGAAATTCGATCCATGAGTTCAGTTTGTGTGGAACCTTTATATTGAACTTCTTTTTGCATTCAGCCTATTCAAGTATGTAGTTTCAATCGGATTTGAGCTATGATTAGCTCTTAGAAACTCTGTACAGTGCCTACAGGACGGTTGGACTCTATGATTTTTCTACATAGTAGGCAAAGTATAACATTAAAGTTGCTCAAACAGAATCAATAACACCAAAATTAATCTGGATAGGCTGTCACACTTAAAGGATAGTAAGCAGTTTGTAAACGTCTGGTTTCTGTTTTATCTTCCTGACGTTGCCTAGCTTGAACAAAACGAATTAATACGCTATAGATGCAGATTATTAAAGCCTTATAATATAAAAAAGAATTTATTTTTAATACTCATAAATCAAATGATTACTAATAAATCAAATATGAATAAGGCAAGAATATACGGCTATGTTACATACATACATAATTGGTCATTACAACCCTTTAGTCAGGATTACGACCTAGCTTCTCACACCACTTATGTTGTGTGTGTTAAATTTATACATGAGTGCCAGAACCTACAGTTTAAAGTCAACTCCGAACGATAGATTTTTGAGAAACTTTTCATGGAAATTTCATTTCCTGTCAGAGTTTTTACCAGAAATCTGCTGAGAGAAAGTCGCCAAAGAAATATTTGTTCGTATTTCATTTTTGTTAGAGATGGCTGACCTGGGGTTTGAACCGTGGCCTTACGTCTAATAAACCAACACACTACCTATTAAACTACGACGACGGGACGTGTTGCCAATGAAAAAATTCCCCACGTAAAGCCTTCTGTGATCCCTAGGCTATGTTAGGCTATGACAAGTTCTTGTAGGGACCTTAAGACATCTATTAAGGAAGCAGCTTAACTTAAAAAGAGTATTAATATTACTTTAAAATATATTTGATATTGTACGTTAGGATTAAATACAAGGGATGGGCAAAAAAAGTATCCCCAGCAATCTAGGATAGTAGCCGTAAAAGGCGAAGAATGTAATCGTCTGTTTTAAAGGGGTAGGAGCCTTAAACAATTTCATTTTTGCCCGATACAAGGGATAACTGCTATGAACTTATATAGAGCTGTCTGAAGGCAGTACCAGAATATCAATAGTTTCTAAGATAATTCATAACCTCATAAAACTAGCTGAAAAATAAAGTCACGGGAGAACTAAATACATGTGGTATTTGCATAATAATATTTATGATAGCTAGACCTCTGATAGCATTCAAGTGAATTTTATTTAAGGCTTCTATCTATTAATTCTTTACAATATTGTATCGCTTTTTGATTAAACCGAGAATTTCAAAAAAAAAAAAACATTTTTTTTAATAAAAAGAAAAAAGTTACTAACGACCACAGTCACGCAGCACTTTCGTCAATACATATGTATATGCAACAGATAAAATATATTCTCATATTTTATTTATTTGTTCATTTAAAATATTAATTAATTTGAAATATCAATTATAAATTCAATATTGATTTCACACTTACTGACATTCCTCTTGGGTGTAGCACTTTTCTCATCCATTACTTTTTGTTGCTTAGGATCCTTTAGCGATACGCTCGAATCAATGGAATCTAATGAACGTATTTCACCCATAATTGCTGTGGATGGTGTTGGAAAAGTTTTACTCGTATCAGGCGAGGATTCATCAATTACTTCAATAATTTCGGTATCCGTACGCTTAAGCAAACTAACATTCGAAACTAATGAAACAGAATCCATTGTACTTGAAGTACTTGAATTAGTAGTTGTTGCTAGCGCTGCTGCTGGTGGTGGTGGTTTCGTTGTCCCGGCTGAAGACGAGGGACGAAAGAGTTTCGTAACAGACTCAGAAGCTGTAACAAACAAAAAGAAAAAGAAAAAAAAATGAAATGGAAAAGTAAATGGATTTTTATTTAATTTTTCTGCTACACTAAATAAATAAAATGTAAAAATGGAGAATGGAGAATGAAGACTAAGAGGAGAGAAAAGAAAACTTTAATGTTAGAAATGAAATAGTGCGCTATTAATAGAACATAAACTATTAACACAACAAACTGAAAACCTTATAACATGCTTCCTTAAACTAAACACAAATGTGCAGCAATGTGGGGTAAGTGGTAGGAGTGAGTGTTGCAGGACTTTGTGTGAATGAGCTTAAAAACAGGAAACGACGGAAGTTTTAAACATCCATCGCATACAATGTTTAGCTGTGAGTTTACTGCTGCATGTAACAAGAACGGGATGATCTTTAAAATAAACAACAATAATAATAGTTTCAACATGCAACATCCTTATGATAAAAGTTTACAAAAATAATGAAACGGACACTCGACGAATATGCTATGTGTTGTTGCAAACATAGCTATGTACATATGTATATATAAATGTAAGTGTGTGCATGTGTGTATTGAAAAACACTTTGTCCTTTATTTCTATTCTATTACATGCAAGCTGTTTAAAAGTAGTTGTTTTTTTCAACATTTGTTTTTTCCGTAACAATAAACGATCTTATGGCCGGCTGGCTGACTGGCTGGTAGTTTTCAACATGCAATAGCGTTTATATTCTACATTCTATAACAATAATAATGGCAAATGGCTATTGCCTGCATTTTTAATGGGCCAGGTTAGAATATGTTTTTGTCTTCTTTTTTTTTTCTTTCGAACAACATTATACAAAAACACGAAATAACCATAAAAACTACGTACGTATGTGATAAATTAAGAAGAAGAAAAAAAAACACAAAGTATTTTCAACATCAACAAGAATACAACTAAAAAATTGCATTAAAATGTTAGTTGTAAATTTCCGGCATAAAGACTTCTTTTTTCCTCCTTGAAGACTGTGTCAAAAGCATGTTGCTTTCCACAAAGGAAGCTTTCTTCGTACACACTGTGTACCATTTTGAGGAAAAGAAGAAAAAACTATTCTTTGAGAGGACAACACTTATATTTGTGTAACTACTCAGACTAATGCCATCTCGAAATGTATGTATCTTTAATTGATAATGTTTACTTGGAATTGCATTTGAATTCGAATTTGAAGTTTTATATGGCAAGTGACTCGTTTTAATTTTATTGGTAGAAAAGTTGAAATTTAAGTTTAAAAAATAATTTTCAATGCCAAAAAGATATTCATTGTTTAACAGTTGAGGAAAAGGAAAAAATAATTAAGAATTCTAGACATACATATGTACATACATAATTAGTCATTACAACCCTCTAGCTAGGACTACAACCCAGCTTCTCACACCACTTATGTTATGTGTGTTGTTTGAATGGCGGGACCTTACAGTTTAAAGTCGACTCCGAACGACAGATTTTTTGAAAAACTTTTAATGGCAATTTTACTTTACTTTTAGAGTTTTTTGTCAGAAATCTGCTGAGAGAGGAAGTCGCCGAAAGATATATTTCCTTCGTTTTGTTGGAGATGTCTGACCTGGGATTTAAACTGTGGTCTCATGTCTAATAAACCAACACACTACTTACTAGACTACTGCGACTTTAGGATTCTAGACATGAATCTGAAATATGAAAATCTAAATCAGAAATAGAAATAGAAATGCCGATCTACACTCGCATATAGAAACCCGAAGTTCAAAAATTGTATTCAAATACAATGTAAACCAGAGCCAAATAAATTGAGTGTCATACATGACTAACGCTTGAACAACTAATGTCGACTTTAGTACGTTTATTCATCGCAAAATTCCTGTGGAAATCTAAAGGAGACTGAAGTTGATAACCATGTATATGAAAATTCTGTGAATCAGCATTTTCAGATGCCAAAAAGATATTCATGCCTAAGGGTTGACAGAAAGAAAAAAGAATTAGGGATTTTATACATGAAGCCGGAAAGAAAATGTAAATTAGAAATAGAAACGCCTACACTTGTATATAGAAACCCGAAGTTCAAAAATATTCAAATTCAAGGCACATAAATGTTGTATCATACACGACTTTATTACGTTTATTCATCGCAAAATTCCTATGGAATCTCTCTAAAAGAGAGACTGAAGTTCATAACCATGTATATGAAAATCCTGTAAATCAACATTCTCAGATACCAGGATTTTAGAAGAGGCAAAGGCATCAAGCTTATGATAAATTTTATAAAATTTAGTGGTAACGAATAAAACTTATTTCTATAATCCTATACTATTCGTCTAATACGGATGTCAGAGTGGAAATAATCTTAAACTAAAAACTATAGTCCCTATCCTCTCTGTAGTATATGTTTTGAATTAAAATATTTTCTCAAAATTTCTTTCCAACTAAAGTTGTTTTAAGCAATAATAATAATCTTACATACATATGTATTAATGATTTTTGTAAAATTAAACAATAATTTCTTGCAACTAATGTTATACAATTTAAATCAATAATCAACCAACAACACTACAACACTACAACAATCAATACAAATGACAGAAATAAAAATTCACATAGTACTGTCATAAGAATAATATCAGGGTAAATAAATTAATTTTGTATGTTTTTGTTGATGCACTTGATTAGATTTACTTAAAGGGTACATGCGGTATGCAAGTGGATGGGGGAACTTTTTTTTTGTATTACAACAATTTATTTACCTGCATTAATATTGCTAAAGAATGAGGTAAACGCGTCATTATTTGCTGTAGTTGTAGTTGTTGTGGCTGTATCTTCAGTGGTTTGTTGCATATTGCCTTCAACGACTAAGCCTCTGGAGATCTCAGCCTTAGATTCAATGCTATTGATAGATTCATTGTCGGTATTGTACAATTCACTTGATTTTTCATCATCTGAGTACGTACAAGAAAAGTTGACAAGTAAATTTTGTGCATCGTCTATTGTATTACCCCTACGGTGAAGGTGGTGGTGGTCTGAGTCTGATGGTCGTTTTTCCATTCCTTTTGCCACCAAATTACCATGACCGGAAATAGTTTCTGCATTGATTACGCCCGCCGCCATTGACGACAACGACGAAGAGGTTGTTTTTGTGGTAAATTTAATGTTTGCTGTTGCTGCTGCTGCTGTTGTTGTTGTCGTTAACAATGATGAAGAGGATGCCTGGGTATGTTGGGAGTCATTCATTTCAGACAATGTTGTAAAATCATCGTCCTCATCATCATCATCATCATCATCGTTATTGTTATCGTTTATATCATCCTCATCATCTTGCTGCTGTTCATCTACATAATCAATATCAACACATTCACTAATGCTGCGTGCTGTATGCCTTTTTAGTTGTTGCGCTGTTGATAAAGCTGTTGTCGTATTTGCTGCTGTTGACTTTACATTTGTAATATTTTGGGGTTGTAATATAATATCACTACTAGATGATGCTGTTGTTGTCTTTTGATCTTTTTTTTTTGTTTTGGTTTTTTAATTTCATTTTATATTTTTGGTAAGCAAACACACATGTTACATGTTTTTATGTGTGTTTAGTAAAATTGGTAGACAAATATAAAAAAGGAGCATAGAGACAGAGAATTGCGAAAAGAAAATTCAATTAAATGTTATTTCTTGATATGATATTGTTATACAGCAAATTTAAAATATAAATTTTTGATTTAATTTCATTAAGAATTTTTAAGAGTTTTTAGTACTTTTGGGAATATGTATGTTACTGCTTCATGTTGGCAATGTTATTAAAGACTTTCTTTAGACTGTTATAAATTCTATTCATATTAATTTGCCATGGTTAAATAACTTTTTAAAGCAGCTGAAACAAATTATTAAATTTGTAATGGATATTGGAAGTTAAGAATTATTTGGCACATTTAATTTTGTATACCTCTTGACAGTCTACATGTATTATTATACTTGTTTCAGGACTCTTATAGATGTAAACTGCTGCTTCAATTTAAAGTCTCAATTACTGTTCAACCAACCCACCGTTGATTACATGAATCAATTTTGTTTTTAAAAGACCGACAAAGAAACAATTTGTTCAATCTAATCGCATAAAATTTGGTACGAATGCCACCTAAACAGAGATAGTCTCCCTCGATAAATAGAAATCAAAGAATCTTCCATAATATAACTTTATTGAACGATTTTTGGGTAGAACATTGGACACAAGACATGGTTTGCCAAAGTTAAGAGAGCAAAATGTCTCCATCTTTATTTCTAACAGGGGCCATCTTGTTGACGCTTCATCTGTCAAATTAGTTGTCAATTATTTAGTCTCTTTTGCTAAATCATCATGGACGACCATAAACAACGGCAAGTGTTCTATGGAGCATTTCAGGACAGACGCTAATTTTCATCTAAAAATTATCATCAGCGATAATGCTCATTACGGAATGAATGTCGAACTTGGGAACATAACAATACACATGAGATCCAAGAGAGTACAACACATTCGCTATTTGATGTGGATTTTGGGCTGACGACATCATTGGTCCATATTTCTTTGAGAACGACGTTGCACAGGTCATCACTGTCAACAGCGAACACTATTGATTGATGATTATCAACTTCTTTTGATATAAGTTGGTTGATCGGGACAGCAATGGCATGTGATTTCAACAGAACGGCGCTATGTCCCATGCACCTCTTGCCACATTCGATATTCTGCAGAAGTGGCATGGTTATCTCACGAAAGGCTAATATGCGCGATTTAACATTGATTTAAAGACTTTTTCCCAGCAGTCAAATTCAGTCTGATTTATGCGCCACAGTCACTGAAAATTGAAAACTCGGGATGAGCTTGACCCAAAAAAAAACCGTGGCGGCTATTTAACAGGTCTTTCAAAGAAATAAAAAATTCCGATTATATCTCTCACACACTATATGCCATTTGTTTGTTGATTTCAAAAGAGTTTTTGATAACGTACCAACGACGACATATTGGCTAATCTGACAGATACTAGTATCCGTAACATCTCTATTAGTAAATTATACAAGAATGCGACAAGCTATGTTAGATTTAATGAAACGGAAGCTTACATTTTACAACTTCCTCGGGATTTAAGCAAGGCTGGCTCCTATTAAACGCAATGATGACCAAAACAGTGAAACTCCGAACGAAATATAGCCTCATGGCAAATCGCTTCGATGTTATCAACGCGAAACTGCAAAGGCGGGCTATAAACGCTGGTATACCCATCTTCACAGATGGGTCTAAGTTAGGTGGAAGTACAGGTGCTGGGGTTTTCTGTAGGGAACTCGGTCTTGAACTTTACTTAAGGTTGAATGATGACTGCAGCGTATTTAAGGCGGAGATTTTCGCAATCATGAAAGCTATTGAGGCCATAGCTGGTGGCCGCGCTTTGAATTCGGAATCTTACGTGATCTTGCGTCGGTCTGGTGCAAATCACGGCTCGTTCGCGAGTGCAAGGAGTCGTTAAGGACCTTTGGACCAGACCGTATCCGTCTATGCTGGGTTCATAGCGGAATACTGGGCAATGAGACGACGGATGCTCTCGTTAGCTTAGGTTCGCTTTCTGAGGGCAATTTAATAGTTGGTCCTAACCCCCCAATCTGCCACCTCTACGGCCTCATCAATGGATGGGTCATGGGGGAACAGCAGAGGCGTTGGGGGAACGGATCGGGTTGTTATGTTTCTAGATGTCTATGGCCTGCTATAGACAGTGCAAGTACAGGTTGGCTGCTGGGCTTGGATAAGGCCAGTTTAAGGTTAGTTATAGGATTTATCACGGGGCACTGCGAGATTAGGTCCTTGACGGGGACAGATAGACCACGCATAACTCAAATAAGATAATTCAGACATGAACACGTAGCACAAAACATGTAACACAAAACATGTTACCAAGTTAAAACCTTGTGTTCATCGTGAACTTTTGTCATGTAAAGCTTTATCAAAAATTTATAATTAAGCAATATTTATCAATTCAATAATTCATTAATTAGCTGCAGTAATAATAATTTTGTATAAATAATAACTTTTAATACCTATTACGACAATTCTAGTAAGTAAACAATTCGGATTTTATTCAAAAAATCTTATTTTCATGGAAATAGACAAACGTTTTTGTTTCTAAATTTTAACCAATCCTTTAAAATTGTTATTTAGTTAATACAAACAAAAACCATATACTAAAACAATGGTACTTAAACAGCAACATTTTGTTATATATTGTCATGTTTCCTGTCAATCACCAATTTGTATCCAAAGTTATTTGTCCTACATAACATTACTAAGACTTTTGAAATACTCCACTTGATTAAAATTTCAGTTTTAGTTAGTGTGTTAGTAGTTTACCAATTGCAGCCAATTTGTATAAATAAATAAATAAAAATCAAAAAATCAAAAACTCACCTGGTTGGGTGCCATCATCTGCTTTTGAAGGCTCATCTTCAAAACATTTCAAATTAAATATTTGTTGTTTTATAGTACCTCTATGCCGTAAATAATTAATATGTCTTAAATTTTTATCATTCATCAGTTGCAATAATAGATGAGATAAATGGATATTATTTTTCTTATCTCTACTAGTTAAGCCCTCTAGACATTGTAATATTGAATGAATCACTTCTAAAGCAGCATTTATAATGGAATGTTGGGTCAATGGTGTTGAGCTAACTAAATATAAACAACAATCGTAAATTTCTAGTATTTGGCGAGATTCTTCGGTGTTAGTTAAACTAGTCGTTTTATGACTTGCAAAGAAATCCTCATTATCTTTATTATCCAGACAGTGGCTTCTGATAATAACTATTACAAGCTGGCGCAAAAAGCCTAATATACCAATTACAGTATTGGTTTGATGATCACAAAGGAGTATATCTAGAAATTGAAAATGTTATCATATTAATGAAGATATTTACAACATAAAAAAGATTTATTTGCTTACCTATAACTTTATTAAGAGCATATTTAGCCATAAGGGGTTTATTGCAAGCATGTTCTATTAAATTAATACAATTTTGTGCTGTACATCGCCTTTTAACAGCACAATCTGAGCCAATATTTTCAATAAAAACCTTAAAAAGTATTTTTATAAAAGAGAATAATGAAAACATGTTTAATTAATGTATCGATATAATATATATGTACCTCAAAAAGCTTGCATGTTTCACTATCAGTCAGACCTTGTTGTATATGTTTGCCAAATTTCGAAACAAACTCACTTAATGTCTCTTGCAACAATGTTTCCTTCCGTTTGCTTATATCTTTCATACAAGGCAGCAAGTTTTGAGCATACCACAATAAGTTATGCTCCCGAATTTGTGGTGCATAATATCCAAAAATTCTTAAACAAATACGTAGAGATCTGCAAATAAAATAAATTTAAAATTTTGTATACAATTTGAATATTATTATATACAGTTTAAATTTCTCTTTCTAATGGTTTTTTATATAGCTCGTTAGATTTTTTTCTATTTGTTCGGATAGGAAATGAACAATTTACTAAAATTACTTTCACTTCTCTCAAGAATGCACTTCCTGATATCGAATTATTTACTGTTATCACTCTTAACACTCCTACTAATTGCTCAAAGTAATTTTAAACCTGATCGAAAAGAAATTTTTTGTACAAAATGTACGAAATTTTCTCCAGATTTATTTTTGACCAATCTTAAGCCATACTGAATATAGCTGATGTTAGAATTGAAGTCACACAACCATTAGCATATGATAGAAAGACGCTGTTAATTCTGACTGTCTCAGTTAATAGTCTAATATGTATATCCGAATAGCACAAATTGACTAGTCGGATGGATGTTGTTTAATGATGAAAATAAAAAGGAACTGAGTAATGGTTTCATTCTCTATCATATCATTACGTGCTCTGCAAAGCTCACTAGACATACAGCTATGGACATTAAATTAGCACAAAATCCATTTATAGTTTGATTATGATTTTTTTCCTATAAGTATAAAGACCTCTCATTCTGCAAAGAAATACTTTGGAGTGATGAAACAAAGATAAATCGTTTGGGACCGGATGGTAGAGTCTTTGTTCATCGGCCAAAATGTCAGGCATTTAATCCACGTTACACTTAAAAGACCATAAAGCACGGTGGAGGAAGCATCATGGTGTGGGGATCATTTTCATGGCACGGTGTGGGTCCAATCGTCAAAATTAATTAAAAAATGGACCGTTACAAGTATTTGGACATTATGAAGAACAAAATGGAACCATATGCTTTTGAAAACATGCCAGTTTCATTCATATTTATGCAAGATAATGATCCCAAACACACGTCTAAGCTGGTAAAGGATTGGTTTTACAAAGAGCACATTCGCGTTTTAGACTGGCCGGCGCAAAGTCCTGACTTAAACCCGATTGAAAACTCTGGCACGATGTGAAATGTGTAATTGATCAACAAAAGTACAAAAATTTGGACGATTTGTGGCTTGGAATACGGAACGCTTGGTACTCGATTCCCAAAACAATAATATTTTTACTATTTATTAAAATATATTATTTTTATTTCAAAAATTTTAATTTTGTGCTATTTTACTGTCCAGCTAAAATCTAGCATTTGATATGTTGCAGGCCTTAATGAGCATACGATCGGCAATTTAGTCAAAATTTTTGTTTTTGCTTTAAAGAAGAATATGCCTTTTATGTTAAAATTTTTTTATAAATAGACTTAAAATACTATAAAAAATTAGATTGTTTTTATGACAAATTTTTGTGCTAATTTAATGTCCATGGCTGTAGTTGGCTTTTGTAAATGTTGATGATCAATACAGTTGATCGTTTGTGCTATTGTTCTATACGCAGAATCAACGTAAAGCAGAAGTGAAGACATAATCATCTATCTAACTGACAAGATGCGATCCCATTCTGTACAGACTTCACCTACGGCTTTCACTATCTGTATTGATTCGTATATACCTGCGGTATACGCGGTTACAGTGCTATAAATAACAGATATTCGAACTTGAAAAACACTATCACTACCATTCTCTTAGTCTTTTCTTAGATATTGAACTGAGCTCTATTGAACTCATCTTTACAGGACTCAATTCGAACAGAACGGCTAAATAATTATTAACGAAGAGAACAGCAATAGTGTTCTGTACTTAAATTTTAATTTCGGTCAGCCTGTATAGAATTATGGCAGCAAGTTGTTGTTATTGTAATAGCTCTGGTGCTATAGCGGGAGGTAATTCAAATAATTGAACCAAATCTGGTTAACTATGTATGCCCTGTGTTAAACGACAGTAAGTTATTCAGATCCTTATATCTGCAATAGTTAACTACTTTTTTGTTATCAGGTTAAGTTTAATATTAACAGGAATGGTTTTGCACAACGGTAGCAAGAGCAGATGCTATTTACAACTTTTTAAAGGAGTCGCCATTATACAACATTTTCATAAAGAATCAGAGTACGTCTGTGTATTAAGAAAATAACAACTTTCATTAAAAGTTTGAGTTAAAAAATGGATGACCGAAATGAATGAACTCTGTATACAGCATAGTCTCTGTGGGAGCTCATAGTTGGCATTTTATCTATTTTGTTCCTGTCCCAAAGGTTTGTAGAGGGATGAACAAATGAAAAGGCATACCCCTTTGTAAATTAGATACTACGCTTATTAGCAATACACCTAAACTATAATTCTTAATCTATACGAACTATACATATGTATGTACATTTAATAAATTATTTGCAGTTTTTATTCTACATATACAATAACAAATAATAAAAGCTGACACACAAAAATGTAAATTGTTTGCCTACCTTTGATTGCCGTTCCGCTTTATCTCACCATAGAGATCCATTAAAATGCGACTAACTTTTGTCTTTTCTAAAACACGGAAAATCTTATTTAAATTCTCCTCTGCACTAATGCGAACCACAGAATCGAGATCTTCACAGAAGAGCAAAAGAATATTGACGGCTCTGCTGCAGAACGTGGCATAATTTATGTGGGCTGTCATTACCGGCGAAATTATGCATTCTGATATACGTTGGAAACACGCAATTTTCTCCTTTTGACTGTCAGTGATTATTACAATGCCATGGAAAGAAACACAATAAGAAAATTAGTTTATCAGATATTTTTAGCTACAAACACTCCCCATAATAGCATAAAAAAATTTTTAAGCCATTAATCACCATAAGCTGAGGTAATTGATGGGCGGACGTGGTATTATTACCTGCATTCTGTGTTCCTCAATTGATCCACCACCTCGTTGAAAGTGTTCACAATATTGGTTTTATCCATTTTAAATTGATAATTATCTTTTTCGTCGATTTATTTCACAATTTTAATGGATTTTAATTGCATTTTTCCGCAATTGGATTTCTGTTTTGTCAGAAAGAATGTTTTCACCTTTTTTTATGCTTTTTTTTCTTTTGTTGCAATTTACGTTGTGTTTTTTATTGTTTTTTTTTTAATTTTTTATTTTAATTTTTTTGTTTGGCAACAGCTGTTTAGTAAAAACATTGAAAGATGGCCATATTGTTGTTAGATTTGAGAGCACTTGTTAGAATCATCTGAGAGCAGTGTGATGTTAGTCTGGCAATTTTTAATAGATGGAAATAACAGGGTGTTTTGTAAATAAAATTTTTTATTAATAGAGCGCTTATTTAGAATCAAAAGGAGTGTTGCAAAATTGAAATTTTGAAATAGTACTGAACTAAAGAGTAAGTACCTTTTTGTATCAAATGGTAGTTTTATAAAATTATATTTATTTATTTATACTTATATACGTACAGAATGGAATAGAAAAACTAACTACATATACAAAACAAAAACAATTGATTCGAAACGTAGGGTTTAGTCAAAAATGTCGACGCAACGGGTTCATTTAGCATCATTGCTTTTCGTAATCTAACAGCGAACATAATAATACATACGTTAGTTAGCCCCTGGCTAACCGAGGCTAAAGACCTTTACCATTATTATTAGCCTAATCCCATTTATAGTTTCCTGGCGGAAACAAAAAATCGGTGGGTAACCAACTTCTGAAAAAATTAATGAATTCTTTAATAATTTTTCCTGATGTTATTAAATTTAGATCCGATACCAAATTTTACAAAAGTTAGATCGAACAAAGCAAAAAAAATTATAAATATTTCGATAAAGAATTTCCAAATTGGAAAAGCATTTTGGGAATAAAAAAAACATAAAAGAAAGAAATTATTCAACAATTCATTTACAAAATAATTTAAATTTAATTATTTTTTGTATGCAGGTTTCTAATTTAAATTTTTTAGAATTTTAAATAGATGACACAATGGCAACATTGTTTTAATGCTGTAAGCAGAAGACATATCGGTGAATGCCTCCACTAACAGATATGAAAATGACTTATTCTAGACAAGCAACGTCCAAATCACGATGTATTTATAGTAATACAGTACTCATTTCGAATAACGGCACTTTGGTGAGTTTCGACTTTATTCACCACACCGGATAAATAAATTCACCACATTTTAGAAGACTCACCACACTAGAAACTCACCATACTTCGATTTTATTCACCACACCGGATAAATTCACCAAATTTTGTAAAAACTCACCACAACTACAAAATTCGCCAATATACAATATACAAAGTTCAATATACAATGTTTTTTTTTTGTAAATGTAGTTTAATGGGGAAAATGGTCTCGTGGAGGCTGACAGCAGTGCCACATAACAACAATATTGGGTTTAAGCAATATTTAAAACGGCTGGAATCTCAAAGAAAACTCTGTCTAACAGGATATTTGATATTTCGAAACCTTTGAAGATTCAATTTCAGTCTTATTTACATAATTCGAATGTGGTTGCACGAAAAATGGCAACCGGAAAGAAAATTTAATTGTTTCCAAAGTTAAATTTGTGCAATTTCTCGATCAATTTGTATCCCCAATTGTTGTGCCTTAAATACCCCCACAAGTTTTATCTTAAACATAACCCGAAAAAAAAGAGTGGTTCAAATAGAATCTACATTCGATATTTCAAGATACCTGGTCTACTGATTGGAGTCACCATTTTTGATTGTTAAGGCAACTTAAATTGAAGAGATTATTATTAGAATGCACTTTAGCATGGCATTAGTTAGAGCAGCACTTTGTAAGCAAATACTTCTACTCTGAAGAGAGCAATGGTTCCATCGAACAAATTGCATTGATTATATTTACATTGATGATTAGAGAAACGACTTGGAAGTGGTTTTTATATATGAAGTTAGAGAACATCAAATTGTCTTCTATCTAGTATTGACGAGAAAACGATTGCTCTCCACAGATTCATTAGCAGCTTGAGCTGGTTGAGAGGTGCTAGGGCTTCATAAGTGTAGTCGCGCTCTCCCCCTTTTTTGTTTGTGTCTGTTCTTTCTGTGTGATTCATCCGCTTCCCATTCCCCCCCTTACCTACATGCCCTCCTTTCATCCTATTCCCTCTATTTCCTTCCCTCTCTAAGGACGTTGTACAATGGGTCAATTTCTATCTCCGGGTAATGTACTTGTCTTAACTGACAAGTACACGTCCTCTAACCTAACCTAACCTTAGAGTACAAAGAACTGGCTTCAGTTAATCATGCTTTCATTGGACATCAAACAGTAATATTCTGATTTCAATCGATTGCTAAGCTTTCTGTTATTGTAGTTAAGTTTTTAGGATATCATGATGACAAAATTCGAACTCCATACGAGAAATTCGACTACAGATACACAAGATTGTAGATTATCGATCGAAGAGAGAGATCTCTTAGAGAGAAGATATAACTCAGGAAGCTAACAAGGGAAGTAGATCAACAACAAATCGCTATAAGTGGTTGCTCGTTGGCAGCATAATTTTTTTACGGTTCAGCTATTCAATTCAAAATCAATCGGTATATCAGATTGAGTAGGTTTGACCTGTCTTCGTACATATTATCAACCTAGTATAACTATTATGTCCAACTGATGGACATGTTAGTGTGGGCCCTCCAGCTTTCATAAGTAAAGGCATAAACAATTCGATTAAGAGAACTTTTCAGCAAGTGTCCTTTACATACATAATTGGTCATTACAACCCTTCAGTCAGCTTCTCACACCACTTATGTTGTGTGTGTTAATTTTATACATGAGTGGCGGGACCTACAGTTTAAAGTCGACTCCGAACGACAGATTTTTGAGAAGCTCTTCATGGCAATTTTATTTACTCTCAGAGTTTTTGCCAGAAATCTGCTGAGAGGCAGTCGCCGAAGACATATTTTTTTTCATATTTCGTTTTGATGCCTGACCTGGGATACGAACCCGGGCATTACGTCTAATAAGCCAACACACTACCTACTAGACTACGGCGACTATACAAGTGTCCTTTGCATTTCATAAATCCCATCTTTGTTTTAATGCCCATCCTTATTTTTAGGACTTTATGTTTAGGAGGTGATTTTTTGATCCCTGTATAATAAAAAAGCGATTTCATACATGTTTTTTAATATTTTTTTTATTTGTTTATTTCAAAAGCACTAAGGTACTGTAAATTTACAACCGAACAAATTTGGAAAAACTTAAAAATATTTAATAATCTTTATAATTTAAGAATTTTGTGTTGTTTTTAAATAAATTTTATTTATTTTTTTTTATTTTATTTTTATTCTCTTTATACATTAACTTAAGGATTTAAAAACTATTACAAAAAAATAGATCATACTTCCCCAAAAAATTTAAAAAAAAAAAATAAATTTAAATGTAAAATAAAATACAATTTTTTTTTTGTTTACTTTCTTTGTAATAAAATTGGAAAATAATTTTACAGACTAAAACTTAAATTATATGCAATTTATAAAGAAAATTAAAAAAAAAAAATGAAGAATAAAAGGGGACAAAAAATGGGTTTGAGGATAAGAGAGGAGAGTGTTTATATTTTAATTAATAAACAAAAAAATAAAAAATAAAAAAACACTAATCACAGTCCATTGGAGTGTTAATAAAAGGATAAAGTAAAGAAATGGGTCAATTTCGACCTCCGGGTATTGTACTTGTCTTAACGGACAAGTACACGTCCTCTAACCTAAAGAAAGGTTTTAAAAAGTGATGATGGATAGAGAAAGAATTTTGAAAGAGTTTTGTTGATGATTGAAGGTTTAAGAAACCCTTATATTTTGTATTCGTTTAAATGTAAATTATTATTTTTTAAGTATATACAAAACAAATACCTAAACCTTAATTAATTAATTAAAAAACAAAAATTAATAATGAACTGGTCGTACTAACTAGATGGTTGTTGTTTCTTTACTTTCGATGTCTTTGATTACTTTCTTTTTTTTTGTAGAATTTTTAAAATGATGCTTAAATATCTGATGAATTTAATGGAATTGAAATAAAAAATATTAATTATTTTTAGAATGCTTGAAAACGTAAAAACATTTCCTTTATATAAAAACACAATGCACCTTAAACACTAAAAACTAATTTTAATTACATTTAAAAATATTGAAAATTTTTTTCACTCTTTCTTTTTTTAAAATTAGGACTTGTTAACTTAAAAAAAAAAACTCTTTTTAAAACAAACAAAAAATTACGCTATGTTTTCTTTTTTTTTATAAACTTTAAAAGAGATTTTATAAAAAAAAATTTTCTGGATTTTTATACAAAAGAAAGGCTTTTAAACGTAGAGAGAGAGAGGGTAAAAGAATATTCGTTAAAAAAATTTAAGAAAAAAAAAAATAAAAGTCGTCGGAATCGTAGGAAAGCTTAAAGAAAGCTTAAATAATTTAAAAAGAATTTTTGTTTTACAAAAAAAAAAAAGAAAAAAAAATGGAATAGTATAACAAAGCATAGATACCCTAAAGCCTTTTTAGGTGTATTTTCTTTAAAACAAACTTAAACTTAACCTCGTTTCGAACGCAGCACCAATAGTGTTAAAATTAAGAAACCTAATATCCAAGCTAATGTACTAAGGAAACCTGAATACACTGACGTTTCCACAATCTCCCAACCTCTGGTCAATATCGACCGTAAAGAGGAGGTAGCCAATGTCAAAGGCAGACAAAGTGATATGTATCTGGAAGAAAAAGAATTTAAATTAATAAAATAAACACAAATTTATCGTACAGATATCTCCGCGCTCTACTTACTTTAAGGCAATAGGCATGCCTTCAATGGGCCATATAACACCCGACAACAACAGTGTAGGATAAAATGAGCCCAATGCCAGTTGTATGGCATTACGTTCCAGTTCACATATGGAGGAGATAAGGAAACCAAAGCACATGCCGCATAAACCTTGTAACAATGTCAATACAATGACCCATATTAAGTCACCATTATTGGTGACACCAAATACCACCAACATAAATATGAGCACCAAAGTCGTTTGACCACACATGACCACAAACTGGGTGATGACATGTGAAAACAAAATCTCAGCCGGTGTAACGCCAGCCACCCATGAACGATCCAATAAGCCCTAGTTTAACGAAAATATTTTAAGAAATTATAAAAAAAAAATGTTTATTTTTCTATAACTTACCTCCGTGCGTTCTATGATCAAAGCCGATGAGGTCAATGCCACCGCCAAGAAGAATACAATGCTGTTAACCAAATGCAAAGGCAAAAAGGCAAAATAAAAAAAAGATTATAAATTATAATGTAAACAAGTATTGTCTGAATGTAAAACCCACGTTAAAATAACACCAGGCGCTACAAAGTCAGTAAACGAAGGATTCATGGTACCATAAATGGGCTCTTTAAACTGTATGGGCACATCACCCAATTTGGGATTATTGCCGCACTGATCCAACAAACCCATGGCAAAGTCACGATATGCCAATTGTATGTCACGATTAAGCATAACACCGATCTGTTGATTGGACATATCCAGCCAAACTTTGATTTCCGATTGATCGATGGTTTCCTCATCCGAATCGCGTCCTTAAAAAGGGTAACAAAAATTAAAATTTTTTTTTTTGCTTCAGTTTGATGGCCCATAGTAAATACATACCCAAAGCTGCTCGTGCGGTAAAGGCATCAGTGAAATTTTCCGTTATATAAATAGCACCCCAGGCATTACCCAGTCGTACTGCTTCTTTTGCCTCCTCTAGATCCGTATAAAATGTTTTAATAACACTATGATTCAAATGATTCAAATAACGACAGCCTAAATTGCTAAAATGACAGCCATCTTCCCAATAGCAAATTTCCTATGGAGGAAATAGAAAATATTTCAAATAAATACGATTATAAAATAGAAAAAAAAAAAACACTGTAACTCACCGTATTATTCATTTCATGATTAACAATAGCCAAATTCAAACCAGTCGGATCACGTCCAATAGCCAAACAGAACAATATCACCTGCATAACAGGCAACGCAAATATAAACAGCATTACGCCCACATTACGCCACATGCGTAGCATATTTTTCGTTAATAAAGCCTTAATTTTACCTTTTGAGGTGACCTGTTAAAAGGAATTTATTTTAATATTTGGAAATCAAATTTGAAATGGGGTTATGCTGCCTGTCAAATACTTACTTTACACAAACTGGCATAACAATCTTGACAACTTTCCTCATCGTTTGGATTATTCTTTTTCATGGGTGGATCATAGGGCTCTTGATTTAACTGTTATAAATTAATTTCAAAATGATTTAAATTAAAAAAAATAATCTTTTCATTTTAGTATTAAAAAAACCCTAATTTTAACCCTAATCATATTTTAATCGTATATGAGTGGCGGGACCTACAGTTTAAGTCGCCTACGAACGACAGATTTTTGAGAAGCTTTTTGTGGCAATTTTATTTACTCTCAGAGCTTTATCAGAAATCTGCTGAGAGGCAGTCGCCGAAGAAATATATTTTTCCAAATTTCATTTTGTTTGGAGATGTCGTGACTTCACGTCTAAAAAGCTATCACACTACCTACTAGACTACGACGACTTCACTTAGGGCTAAACAAATATTAAAAAAAAAGTTAACAAAAGATCTTTTAATTTAACTATTCCTTAAGGAATTAAAAAATTCTTCTGCACTTCATAAGTGTGATTTAAAACCTATCGAACTGGTAACATACAGTATTCCCTCGATTTACGTCGTCTCGATTTACGTTATTTCGATTAACGTCGTCAAAAATTTTGTTCCCTTCAACTTCGATTTGCGTTGTCATTCGATTTACGTCGCCTTTTTTTGGAACCAACTGTGACGTAAATCGAAAGATTACTGTAACTTTTTTAAGTTCCTTGTTAAAAACATACTACTTTGTAGTATGAGCAATAGAAATTCGATTTACGTCGTTTGGATTTACGTCGCCTTTTTCCGGAACATTATACGACGTAAATCGAGGGAATACTGTATCTTCTACTAGGGATTCAAATATTTCAAAGCTTTTCAAACAGACATGTTCTGTTAAAAGAATCGATCGACTAGCTGTATTTACCGTAGATTGGAAAGTATTACTTGGTATAAAAAGTTTCTTGTATGAGTGCTATAGATAAGGCCTGTCATAACACGAAACTTTATTTATTTATTTACTGTGCCAATAATTATTAACCCAAAACATTACAAAAAACATTTTTCGACTTAAGCTGATAAACTGCTCGAGGATTTATTGAGTTTTTGATACCCAACAGTACGAGAAACCTATTGCAATCTAATAAGAGCAATCACCCCAGGATTTAATGACTTTTACAACATTTTCCATAAATGATTCAATATTAAAGAGATTGGATCCAGCTTGGCAGTCATTCGCCTGCTTGAAATACATACATACATACATAATTGGTCATTACAACCCTTCAGTAAGGATTATTGACCTAGTTTCTGAAACCACTTATGTTGTGTGTGTTAATTGTATACATAAGTGGCGGGACCTACAGTTTAAAGTCGACTCCGAACTACAGTTTTTTTTTTTTTTGAGAAACTTTTCATGGCAAATTTTATTTACTCTCAGAGTTTTTGCCAGAAATCTGCTGAGAGGAAATCGCCGAAGAAATATTTTTTGTATTTTGTTTTGATGTCTGGCCTGGGGCTCGAACCCTGGCTTTACGTCTAATAAGCCAACACACTACCGACTAGACTACGGCGACTCCATTGAAATACATTTTCAAATAGAAAATGTTGGGCTTTCTATATTAGAAGTTAATGACTAGTAAGGAGGGAAGGATACAAAATGATAAACCAACTCGCAATAATATCATCTTCGTGTTTAATGGTTAACAATGGTCGAATTTATGGGTCAACTTAATCGGTACAACTCCTTGTATGCCAGTGCCCTGCACTTCAAAACTGATGTCATCGATTTTAAGGTGACAGAACGTTTAATGATCTAGCCATAGTGGCGAACGGGCCACTGAGGAAGTTGGTCAGTTTCATCCGGAGTTCGAGGTGGTTCGATTCCACCACTAAAGGATCATGACAATGGGGCTTACCTCACACTGGATAACAAAATGGGCCATATGGGCCACCGAGTGAACTTTCCGGCTAATCAATTTTCAATATTTTCCTGGCTAAAGAATATAATTTTTATGAGAACTATGCTACGTATTCACAAAATGTTAAAAGGTCATTGTTTTAACACGTTTACGCCGGCGCGTACCACCGGTGGCCCACACTAGACTGTCTCATCGGCCGACGTATACCACCGGTGGTACGCAATTGATCATGCCATTAGACGATATTTATTACCAAATAAAGGGTCCGCCAAATAACTTTTTTTTTTTGAAAATGCTTTAAAAAAAACTACTGAATATTTTCTCAAATTTCTTTTTTTTTTTTTTTGAAAGTGCAATCCTTCCGGTTAATAATGGAAAATAATTTCATTCAAATGGCTGCCTCGGCTGACCATGCAGTAGCCTACACGATCGGTCCAATTTTTAAGCACATTATCGATTGTGTGCAGCTGTATTTCACCAATGGCTTCACGAATATTGTCCTTTAAAGCGTCAATTGTCTCTGGCTTGTCGGCGTAACACTTATCTTTGACGGCACTCCACAAATAATAGTCCAACGGTGTCATATCGCAGCTCCAAGGTGGCCAAACGACATCAGCTCTGCGGCTGATAATGCGATCTTCAAAAACAGGGCGCAAAACATCGAGCCTAGCTTCGGCTGTGTAGCACGTAGCACCGTCGTGTTGAAACCAAATATTGCCAATATCCTCCTCTTCAATTTTTGTGAACAAAAATTCGTTCAACATGGCCCGATAACGATCGCCATTGACTGTAACGGCCACTCCTTGCTCATTTTCGAAGAAAAATGGCCCAATTATGCCTCTGGACCAAAATCCGCACCAAACAGTGACTCGTTTTGGGTGCGTCGGCTTTTCAATGTATGCGTGCGGGTTTTCTGTGCCCCAAATGCGACAATTTTGCTTGTTTACTTACCCGCCAAGATCAAAATGAGCTTCATCTGAAAAGATGATTTTTTTTGCCAAAATCGGCATCTTCTGTAAGTCGATCGCAGGCCCACTTAGCGAAGCGAAAACGCGAATACACAACCATATTCGTTCAGCGGAAGTATAAAACTAATTATCTGTCAAATCAGACATGAGCTAAGTGTTACCATTCACGAAATAAGCACTAGTTGAAAAAAACGTTAGATAGCGGACCCGATATTTAGATCTTTAAAACTTCCACTGCCGAAAAAAAATACTTGAGAGTCACGTTACAATAGAGTGAAAAGTATTAAGCGCAGCCGCCCGTAGGCGAAAAGCATGAATTAAAGCGCCGACGTGATCGTGTCAAAAACAGCACCTATTACTGTCCGTCAATTAAAAATTTACATATTTTTTCATGCTTGTACGAGTATGGCTTAGTTTATGAAGATATTAAAAGAAATTAGATTGACCTCTTGACCTTAATTGACTTAAAAGATTACATTTGAAATTAATTTGTTAAATAATCAAATAAATTTAAATTGTTTACATATTTTGTTAAAAATTAACCCTAAACGCGCGCCACATAGTTTTTTATTAATTTCATTAAGAAACTAAATTTTAAAAATTTTAATTAAATTCTTAAAAAGAAATTTCAATATTATTTGTAATAAATTTTACACAAAAAAAAAAGAAAATTTATATTATTTTTTCTAAATAAATACTACATTTTTCAACAAACCGTATAAATGGATCCATTGGTATCGTTGATTAAAACTTCTTTGCTTTGATGAAAGTTGAGGCCTACAACGCCGCCTTCTTGACTGGAACTGGGTTTATCCATTTTACTGCCGAAACCCATGGCATGTAATGAAATATTATTACTGTTAATTTGATTTTCACAATTTATTTTGTATTGTTTTTTTGAATTTTTTTTCGATAAACGATAAACGATAACCATTCAATAATAATACAACCATCATGCCAACGTTACAACGAACACATATGTACACACACAATAATGATGATGAGGTCAAAACAAAAACCAAAAAAAAAAAAATCAAAATATACACGTGGAGTTCAAATGCCAATATATTAAAATGGTCACATATAAACAATACAGTACATAACAAAAGTTATGTGTATGAAATTTTTTTTTTTTTAATTTTTTTAATGAATGTGGTTTGAAGGATATTTGAACAGAAATTATTTCATTGAGTATAATAGAGTCAGTGGTAATAGTTGATGTAAAGGTAGTTGAGGTAGTAGTGGTTGAGGTGGTGGTGGTGGTTGAGGTGGTGTTGTTGTTTGGTAGTGTATGCAAAATTTTAATGAAAATAAAAACCAATAAAAAACAAAAAAAAAAAAGAAATTCAATTAAATAAAAATGAATAAAAAAAAATCATGCTTTTAAAGAAAACATTTTAGAAAAACAGAAAAAAAGAATGTAAAATGATTTATTGTTTATGGCAGATAGTAAAACTCACCTGAAATTAACCTGAGATATATCGCCTTTTTGTGACTGTATGCGGGATAATTTTAAAAATACTTCTTCTAAACTGATACACTTGTACATGGATAGTAAAACGCTGGGTGATTCTTCGGCCAATAAATTACCAGAACGCATTAAGCCTATCTGTAATTGTGTAAACCAAACAAATTAGAATTTTTTTAATTGCCTCTAAAATTTTCTCTTTTCCACTTACCGTATGCGCTTGTCTGGCCTCTTCGATGTAATGTGTTGTTATGATAACTGTTTTCTGTCCCGATTTTGTTATGTGAACCAAATGATTCCATATACTCTGTCTGAGCAGAGGATCGACACCAACTGTTGGTTCATCCAAAATCAATAGTTCCGGATCGTGCATTAATGCCACTGCAAATGAGACACGTCTCTGTTGGCCCCCACTCAAATTCTTTACTAAACGTTTTTCCGATGGTAAATCCAAAAATTCCAATAAGAATTGTAAACGTTCGGCAATCTCTTTTGTTTCCATTCCAAATATCCAACCGAAATACATCATGGTTTCACGTATTGAAAATTCTCCATACAGAGCAATTTCCTGTGGCATATAGCCGACACGTTTACCAGGCACCCCAGAGCCCGGTGTACCGGGTTTGCCACCCAAGACGAATATTTCACCAGAATCTAAGCGACGACGTCCGACTATGCAGGAGAGTAGAGTGGTTTTACCGCAACCGGATGCGCCAAGTAAACCATAACTGGAAGGAAAGAAAGGGAAATAATTATTGGCTATGAAAATAGATTCGAATTTGTAGGATATGAAATAATGGTAGCAACAAATGATGAGTTTTAGTAGAACAGATTCGATTGTTTCCTGTGCATTTCACTAGACTGTTGCCACTTATTAGCTTACTCTACTAACTGGCCAAAATCGTAGCAGGCCTAGGCTTTCACTACTATATGAGTACTTCGCTAGCTGATGTTGACTTAAGTTTCAGATCATATTTGGTTTTTGATATCTTATCGTTAGCAGAATTATTTTTGGAATTTTTTTATTTTCCTCTGGAAAAACGATTGCGAGTCCATAAAGCAAACGCTTGCATGTTAGATTCTCTTTCCCATAAAGTTAGAAATTTTTATACCCTTGAACTACACTACCAGTATACATATACAGATGGTTTCTTATTTATCTTAGAATTAAGAAAGAAAATAAATACGATTATAGATGCATTGAAGGAAAGTACAGAATATAAAGCTGTTCCCAGAATTCTTCTCTCTGTCCCCCTAAAGCCTTCATACAGGCTTCTGAATCAGATCATTGAAAAACAAAGAAAATTAGAAATTGCTTCTTAACACATCAAAACATCCTTGCACCAAACCGAATAACAAAATTACGACCCTATTTGCCAATTTCGATTTAAAAAACCGTGCTAATCGTGGGAGATGAAATGAACTATAAGTAATGTTAGTTACTTTACTCGCTAAGCATTAGATTCAATAACAGCATTTTGTAACTTTCAGTAAGACAGATGATGTTGATAGGTATTGCAGTAGCAATATAGGATGCCAGCAGGAGAGGTTAGTAATACTTACCTCCCGCTGTACAATGTCATAACTTCCATAGAAATTATTTTATGAATAAGACGACTGTTTCAATACTAAACGATGACCACTGTGAGCAGATAGTTTTCCATATTTTAAATGCAACCGATCTAATCACAGAATAGTCTGAACAGTCTTACTAAATACTCCATCACCATCCTTTTCAATCAAAGAAAAGGAATACCAACCAAACTATATTATTTTTACTCGCAATACATAATATCGACGCTTCCATTCTATAACGTTCTAAGTGTACTTAGAACGTTTTTAATGTTCTTGCATTTTTAAATTCTACGTTCTCTAATTTAAATACTGTCAAAATTTTGTTAAGATGCGCCGATCCGTTCCGAAGTTATAGGGAAAAATCTACTTAGAATACACATATAGTTGTACGTCGCGTGAAAACTTTGAGAGCTCATAACTCAAAACACACTTTTTCGACTTAGAATGTTATAGAACGGAGGCGTCGATATGATGCAAATCTTTACCTGTCCAATAATAAACAAATGGGTCTCGCTGCTAACATGGCCCTGTCACAGGACTATGTTAAAGGATTCGATGATTTAGGAAAATGGTTGTATATATTTCCTCCGAATGCCCAATAAATATTTTGGTAACAGTAGACTGAAACATTAGCATTAACCAGATTACAGGCAGTCAGTAAACAACATAAATTGAATGTTATCTTATTTTGAAACTCATTTACCAGAAAGCCACTTAGCTTATTTGTATACAATATTCGGTAAAACCCTACGCCAAGCATCTCCTACAAAACGAAAAACTCTGAGCGCCAAAAGTGAGTAAACACCACTGAAATAATTCATTTCCTTAGGATAGCGAGAAAAGTAAATGAGAATAGTCGAATAAATTTCCAAAAATAAAAACTTTTATTTATTACTTATAAAATGTTAAAACAAAAACAACAATTCAATTGTTGTTGTGCTACAAGTATATTTTTTATAATAGAAAATTTAAAATTATAGTGGGTGTTGACTCACTTATGGCGCTCAGTGTATGTAAAATATTTCTGCGTCGACTTCCTCTCCGCATATTTCTGGCAAAAACTCTGAGAGAAAACAAAATTGCCATGAAAAGTTTCTCAAAAATTTGTCGTTCAGAGTCGATTTTAAACTATAAGTTCCGCCCGCCCACTTATGGATAAAATTAACACCCACAATATAGATGACGTGAGAAATTAGGTCGTAATTCTGTCTGAAGGTTTGTATTAACCAATTATGTACATATGTATGTATGGTTAACAAATTAGTAGCAACTAAAGTACAGGCAGTCAGGAATGAATGTAATTGAACGGCATCTTATTTAGAGTCTCCTTATATTTTTTGACCAGATAGTATATTGTACAGACTCTATCCAGAGACCCATAAATCCTCTTGACTTATTTGTAAAAAATATTCGATAAAATCTTACTCACTTTATGGAACCGGAAACAATAGATAAAATACTACGGCTCTACTAGGCAAGTTGCCAGTTCATCATTAATGTTGTCGTGCGTCATTATCTAATTAGTTTAAAGCGTTGAATTGCCAAAAATTTTCTGATCAGGAGAAAAAAACTTCAAAAAACTATACAACTACTATGATCAAGGTTAAATAATTCATTATGACAAAAACGTTTCTAATTCGGTATTCAATCAGTTGCCAAAGACTCCATAACCGCTTGAATATTAAAAACTGATGTTTTTTCTGTCAAGTATATTATCTTCACCCATTTACTGTCCTGTGAATGACAAACACTTCATCTCTAAAAGCTCAACATTTGAGCCTCTGTTTAAAGGAATATCCCATGTCTGCTGTTCTAAGTGTTACTTCTCTTAAGAAGAAAAAGGTTTTACTCTATAGCGTATAATTGTTTCGTACGTAATTAATGATACACGTATTCGTATTCTTACTTGCAGTAGATTACGATTTCTAAATTAACGTTACGGTTTATTATTTTCCGCAATGCTCCTGATGTAATTAATTACGTTAATGTGCGTGTTTCCAATTCAATTAAATTCTGTCGATGTTTTGACACTTTTTAATTGAAATATATTTTATGGTCTTATAAATTCTTGTTATAACTTGTATTAGAACAGTCCGATATACATACTACTATATAACAGACAGAATTTCCTATATGTATAGTATATACTTCAAAAGAATCATGTGTTCTGTTATATTTATAACACTATGATTGAAATTATTGTTAAATAAGGTGTTGAGAACCCAAAAGACTAATTTATAGCATGTTTTTTTAAGTTTTTTTTCAATTGATCAAGGTTTTGTTTGCCTTTTTATGATACAAACATTTGACTTTTTTATAAGTTCCTTACCCGTTTTTCCCCTTATTTTCCTATTATGAATTATTTTTTTTTTTTTTATAATTCTTTGCTTAACTGTAAAACAGTTAAGAGTTGTTTATGAATTTTCAAACAAGTTTTTAGCAAGTTTTAAGCCCCAGCATAAAATTAATATTAAAAATCAAATGAAATCAAGAACAAACAAATTAAAGAGTTGATCGTACGTTTCGGTCAAGTTGAACAGCATAAATCTGCTGTTACTTCAGCAGTTATTAAGATTTTTTTTTAATAAAAAACAGTTTCGTTACAACTTTATCGAAACGTTTGCTACCAAAATCAATGCTCTTGCAAAAGAATGGATTTTAAAAAGCCCTCTTTTTTTTTTTTTTTGTTTATTTTTGTAAAAGTGTAACGATCTCTTGGTTTAAACCGGTTTCTATTTTATTTCTTAATTTTTTTTTTTTTTTGTTTTCATTGCCTTTATTAAAAAATATTGAAAAACAAGTTCTTTACTTCAGTCTTTTGTTTATAAATAATCAGTACAATTTGAATGGATGTCGAATGGGCCTTAAAGCCTTTTCATATTGGACTACAAAAGGAGCAAAACATATACAAGTTCTTTGCTTAAGTCTTTTGTTTATAAATACTCGGTTAAAACACAATGTGATTCAGCGCTCTTATTATTGATTATTGTAGTGGTACTTCAATTAAAGTTCATAAACTATAATCAAAAGAGTTTGTGCCTGTTGTAGACTCATCTAGACACCAGATGAATGAAAAGTAAGATTAGAATCTTTAGGATGACATAGAATTATTTTATGTTCGTAGATGAATAAACAGATTGTGTCCATATAAGCTGTAGTACTCTCGTTGTAGACTACAAAATAGCAATAGTGATATAAGCTGTAGTACAAAATAGCAACAGTGATACAGTCTTCACCAAGTGAATGAATTCTGAAAGTGTCTTAAATATTCTGTTTACCCAGTAGCAATTTGTAATCGTTCACATTGACAGATGGCACAGCTTTTAGAAATGTTTATCACTTTAATTTGTTTTTTTTTTTAATACGCTTGTGTTAATTATAAACAAATTCAATAAATATTGGCTAAGCCCTCCCTCAAGAAAAAAAATAAGAAATTTTTTTCATTTCTTTCCATTCCCAATTATTTTGCAAATATGAATGACAACAACTTCTTCACATTGTATAAGAAGGCAATAATTATTACCTCAAGTGTATTACCAAATATTTCATTGTAATAACACAACTAATTTCCGTTTAAAGGAGAGGGAGAAAAAACATTTAAAAAATGGTTGGCCATTGTTTGAAAATAAAGTGTGGTGTGAGAAATTTTATTTCAATTTTTTAGTTCACAATTTAAGATGGAAAGTCAAAAAAAAAAAAAATTAAATAAAATGAAAGTCTTACAATATTTTATAAATAAATAGTAGATTTGTTAGCAAAGTGCTAAATAATTATAAAACAAAATATATTAACACAATGGTTATACAATTTGCAATAAAGCAAAACAATAACTAAGTAAAGAATGAGAGGAGTTGTTATGGCAACCAGCAAGAAAAAGAATCGCGTTAAATTCATATAAATTCATAAATCAAGTGAAATAGGTTTGAGTCTTTAAAGGCAAGGGAATTTTCAATATTACCTCACAATCTTTTATTAGATTTTAGAAAAAAAAAATCTCTCAAAGAAAAATGTACATGCACTCTACATTTTCTAGCCACCATCCAACAACGCGTTATAAGGTACTTCCAAAAAAAAAAAAGGAAATTGAGAAATAATAACAGAAGTAAGCAAAACTAGTATGACAAATTAAAAATTTCTTTCTTTTTCACTTAAAAATATAAGGTGTAGTGGAAAAAAATCCGTTATTTTCTAACAAGTATAACTTTAGTAATCTGTTTTTTCTATTTGGACTGGAATCCACAGGTCATCACAACTGCTATCTTCAAGAATAAACTGGACTTCTCTGCTCAGTGGACTGAACTGGACGTATTCTACTTCAGTTTTATTCTATGTGACCTTCTAACGCTCGGACATTGTGTTCAGGGCACTCATGTGAGATGTAATGTTCTAACTTATATGTCCAATGACTTCTTCAGAAGTTTAAGGAAAGAGAAGGTATAATAAACGATCCTTCACGCACTGCGTACATGACCAGTGCTATTTCGTTGAAGACAGAAGCACTACGTCCACTACTACATAGTTGAACTCATTACTCTGAATTCTCTCGGAGGTAGACTCAGCATTTTTATCGTAGTATCCGGATGGTTCCAGGATTACAGAAAGAGACCTGTTGTTTTAATATTATGGCTCCCAGGTATCAACACTGATGTCTAGCATCTTTTTGAATTTTATAAATCCTAAATATGTCCCGGGTCTGTTACCGTAGGTCTGAATTTATTTTTTCAAAATGGTATCAAACACAAACTGGAGGGTCTATTACCATGTTTCACTTGGCAGGTGGCATTCTGGTAAACACTCCAAACGAATGATATTACCGCAAATGAGGTTAGAATCAGAGATCAGCAACGAGTATTCAAAACGATGAGTAGATTCGAGTCATACTTATTATTTCTGATACTTATACGCATTCATACTTATTTTAATATCATACTCATACTACTCATACTCAAAGATGGAAGTACTCGTCGTATTCATACTTAACAATACGCATGATGTTATTGACTTCGACTCGTCTCTACTTAACATTTACACGAAGCACAAAATAAGTATGATTCGCGTACTCACAAGAAGATTGTGTGTATGCTTTGCTTGTTGTCTTTGTCTTTCTTTTCTTCTTTGTTTGTATATGCAACAATAACAAAGGCTGCAAATTTTGATGAATGATTCGAGCCACTCGAATCACTTATAAGTATTATAAGTATTTTTCTAAATTTATGAAACAGAATGAGTAGGCGTATGAATCAAACACATTTCGAATGTTGTGAGTTTGATGTCAACGTTGTACTCATACTCTTTGTAACCTATACTTATAAATCAATGCTGTAGCGAGTACGAATGAATCAGAGTAGTTGAATTTCAATTCCGTTGATTCACTCATACTCAAAATTGCATGAGTGCTTATGAGTAGCGGAAAAACGATTCATTGCTGACCTCTGGTTAGAATGTAGGATAGGTAGTAAAAGAGTAAGAAAATATCCCCAATCCCTATCTAAATGATATACATACTAACGGTACCATTGTAATAAAAATGACGTAGTTTGATTTAAAATGGGTCAATTTGATTTCCGGGTACTGTACTTGTATCAATTGACAACCTAACCTTGGTTTAATTTGATAAAGGCTGTCACAAAATCAATGAAGCAGATTTACCTTGGGGTACGTCGATTACTTAAGTATATACTTAAATGGTCATTACAGCGTAGCTTCTCACGCCACCCATTACTTTGTGTGTGTGTGTGTGGCTCATGAATGGCGGGACCTGCAGTTTAAATATATTTTTTTTTTTCATATTTCGTTATCTTCGATATGTCTGAGCCATAAGTTGAACCAAGGGTCCATGTCTTAATGACATACTACCTACTAGACTAAGCGATCTCAATTATAGATCGGTTATTAATATGCTTGTTGGTTTATTTGTGATTAATAAGCACTACCTCTGGTCTCAATGACGATTTTAACTCATCTCAGATTTTTATAAATTTTTGGGGCGACGATCCTGTCTATCATGAATAGAATAATACTCTACCACATACTGTTCCCTCTGAAAATTCATCATATCGAACGTATGCCATTTAACATTAATTCATGCTAGATTCTATTCTAAAATCCATACCTATATGTATGAAGAAATATGATAAATTTTAATTAACAAGATTAGTCTTTCTACTTTGCTTAGATGCTAGGATTTTTATTTTAATTTTTTTTAAAAAAGTTAGCGAAATATTCCGGATTTTGCTGGCAAGAAAATTAAATAAAAATCGATTTTTTTATTTTGAAGAAATCGAAAGTTTGTTTTTGTTTTTTTTTTAAGTTTAATATCTCTTTTATGATTATGATTATTATTATTAATTTGTTATTATTTAACCTTAATTCTTTAATTTGAAAACTTAGCCAATAAGTGTAATAAATTTGAAAAAAAATGTTGTTGTTTAGATTTTATGCAATTTTTAGTTGTTTTTTTCATTTGATTTGTTTAAAATTTTTATATGAGATTTCAAAACTATTCGTTCGTTCGCTCGAACGTACACTCAAAGGTGTTTAGACATGCGATTGTAATTAGAGCGCTTATCTCTTTTTTGCAATATTTATTGTATAAACAATTTTACGTTATTTGTTTACTACAGCAGGCTTTGCTATTGTTTTTAAATATTTTTAATAAATATTTTATTAGCGTAGAATTGTAAATAATTTTTAATAAAAACAATACAAATTTCAGGTATTTTTTGTAAAAAATTTAGCAAATATTCCTACTTGACTAAGGCAGCTGCAATTGATTTTATGGTTCAAAAAGCGATATGCCACACTTTAGATTGAACGGAATGAAATATGGTTTACAATTTGCTGAGAGAATGTCGCCGAAGAACTATTTTTTTTTTTTTGTATTTCGTTTTGGTGGAGATAACTTGATCTGTGGTTTGAACCGTGGTCTCAAGTAGACTACGGCCTCTACAATGTCGTCATTTATGATGCTTTCACTCAGAAATTAATTATGTTCCGTTAATAATTATAATTAAACCTTTAATCCCAGGTATCCCACCTGCATACAGCATTACTTTTTGAATGAATTGAAGAATACTCAGTCTTTCATTAAGTATTTCTAAATATCTTAGCCTTTTGATTTGATTCAGTGATTAACTAATAAAAATCTATTGAACACATTAATAGAATCTAAGTCTACCTTGTATATATTTTAGCTGCAACTGGTATTAAACTTTAGTGATATTATTAGCCGTAATGTAAAATTTCTACAGTTACAGGGTGCAATGAATTGAATAATATGTCTTATTTACTGCAGTTTATCTAATTTAAATGCAAATATTATTACATGAGTTTGAACTTATATCGCGTAATGAACAATTAAAATATTTATTTATTAGAATAAATAATTATATTGAAAACGATTCACTTAATTGTTTACAAAGATTGTTTTGAAAAAGAGAAAAGTATTGTATTTAAAACAAAAGACTTAAGAAACAAACTTTAATTGTTTTAACAAATTATCGAATAATTATCGTATCAAAGCATTATTGATTTATATGCATGCATTTATGTATATGCATTTACAATAGTTTAATAATGTGAAGAAAAATAAAATGTATTGCACACATAATGTATTTATAAAACAATAGACTTAAGCAACAAACTTGAAATGTTCTAATAAATCAATAAATGAATGAAGGAATGCAACGACAAATAATTTATTTATCTTGTATTGAAAATCGTTTTCTATTGTACACGTTGTAAATAAGCAGTGGTAATTGTTTATCAAAACAAAAGACTTAAGCAACAAACTGCAGACGAAGTAAAGCAATATTAAGTCATATCAAAAAGTAATCATTGTTATTGTTACTGTTACTGAAGTCTACATAGGCACTAATTCAAAAGTGTTAGAAAGCAAACATTTTCTGGTAGAGATAATTCTTCTATTGTCTGAGGGAGTACACTATACTTCCATGCTTGTTTACTGTAAATAAAGGTCTAACATAACATAATTGATCGTTACAACCTTTCAGTTAGCGTTACGGCCTAGCTTCACACATCACTTATGTTGTGTGTGTGTTAATTTTCTACATGAGTGGCTGAATCGACAGTTTAAAGTCAACTCCGAAACAAGGTACAAAACACTGTAAAAACATCCCACAACGATAAAAGGTTAGAATGCTCAAAAAGAACTCCGGCTCAAATTGAGGGTGGGTCATTTCCATTATTATTAAATGAATTAAATGAAACATGATTGAATGAGTTGAATAGTCCGGTAGAAAATATTTTGCTTTCAATAACGAAAAAGCCAGTTTAACATAGTCATGTAAATTTGACTACTCTTGCGCGGAAGATTTTATCCACCCACCGTCCAGCCTGAAACCGTTTAAATCCTTTTCTGTCCGTTGTTTTTCTTTCTTTCTGTCTTTTCAATTTTCTTGATGGAAAAAAATTTCCTCCGATAAACTCTAAAACATCGAGAATTCCTAGAAACCTAAGAACGGAGTTATGAAGCTCCCCACCCTAAAAATAACAAAATTTCAAGAATAATAATGAGAATACAAGTTATTTACCAAATGGAATCGCCTATACTTCTCATACGACCCTATCTAAGTAGTTTCGCATTGTATTTATTTTTTAAAGCGCAAATAATTATCGATTTAAGCAGACGACTTTATCAGAAGTATTAAAAAATCTTATATTTTCTGAAAAGTGTTAAAAAAAATCAAAAGACTTAAGAAACACACTCTTTATATTGAAATACCGTTGCTGTGATTTTTGATTATTGTTGCTGTAGCGTGTAAAATTTTTGAAAATATTGAATTTATTTTATTTTGTTTTTTAATTGTAACAAAAAATACTTTTAAAAGCCATTACATGTCTTGTGCAATTAAGTAGCATTCAACAAAGTTAAGTTCAAATTTCAGTTTTTCTTCTCTCTCCTATAACTTGTTTCACTGAACCATATACATATTGATAGAATGATTAAATGTGATTCGTTTAACAAATAAACTAAACAAACTGAAAAAAGCAGTCTCAACTATATTGATAATTAAAAGCATTCGTTATAGAAAACCGGTTTAATAAGTGTAATTAAATTTGCATAAATGTTTTCACAAAGTTTTTTCGATTGTTTTTTTTTTTTGCTTATTTTTGTTTTTTTTTTATCAGTAATAGTGTCTAATGATTATAATTAAATATTGTCAAGCTAAATTTAACTCAAACCACAACTTATTGTTTTTATTATTTCGCTATAAATGTGTCAAACAAGTAGTTTAATTCTACTGGAATAGGTTTTCCTTTTTAGTTATTTAATTAACAAGTCAGTTTAATAAATCGTTTTTGATTTCAAAAAAATTTTTTTTAAATTTTTGAAATGTATTTCACACTGTTTAATTACATTTTAGTGTTTCGTATTTATATTGCTTAAAAACTTAGGACAGATATCGATTAATCTGTTTATGAATGAATAAATTTAGTATGATTCATTATTTGGCTTTAAGGTAAATACGTAACAAACTTATTTTTCTTCTTGGACCAAAAGATTAATGTACTCAGTGCAGGGTTCCTAGTTAACAAAGCATTGCAATATGAAATTTTTTCAGACAAATGGGAAGACGTAACAGCTTTTGTATTTGTTTCTCTACATTCCTTCGGAAAATATGTGATTTCCAAAAAGATTTCCAAAAACATTTCAATATTTTTCTCAGCAAACTATCTGTTTCTAGTAGCGTAGCTCATGTTGCTGAAGGTGTTGTTGCTCAGTGCAGACGCCATAGTCTAGTAGGTTGTGTGTTGGCTTATTAGACGTGAGGCCAAGGTATAAGCCGAAATACGAAAAAATGTTCCTTCGGAGACTTTCTCTCAGCATTTTTTTGCAAAGCTCTGAGAGCAAATAAAAATCCGTTCGGAGTCGACTTTAAACTGTAGGTCCCAACACTCATGTATAAAATTAACACACAAAACATCGATGGTGTGAGAAGCTAGGTCGTAATACTGAATAACTAACAGAAGGCAATTGCATTGTAGTTGCCACTAAAATAACAACGATAAACAAAAGCTACCAGCTGCACTAACACATACATCGAACTTATTATAAGTAAACCAACAACAACATCAGTATGAGAAATGGAGATAGACAACTAAACGACAAACAAGCAATGTGAACAAAATATACAAACAACAATGAAGTCGCTATAGAGTTCTCTAGATGGCAAAACCCCGAACGTTCTGCTTCAAGAACGTTCGTTAGACTGTTTGTGTTGGACTATAAAAGGGCAAGACAAAGCAGACGACGAGTAGTTGTAATTCAGTCAGTCTTGTGTGAAGTTGCGTGCGAAGTAAACAGTCGTGGTTTGAAGATCTCCGCTATACAGATCTAGCGAACAAGTGTGGTTGCTTACAAAAAGGTTGTGAGCAGAGAAGAATAACGAACAAGTAGTTATTGTTGTAAAAGTTTGGAAACAGTGGCACATAAGATAGTGCGGACAATAAAGAGTTTAATTGAAACTAAACACATATTTGTTTTTACTTTGTTTGCAATCAACGAACTCCTATTTAAACATTTTTAAAAAGGTAAAAACTTAACAATATTATGGTGCAGATTTCAGTCCTGATAATTGTGGCATATTTTACATATGTACATACATAATTGGTCATTACAACCCTTCAGTCAGGATTACGACCATAGCTGCCAGATTTGACGATTTATCGTCATTTTGACGATTTTGAGCTCCAAAAATATCATTTTGACGACATGACGATTTATGCCCTTACTTTGACGATTTTTAGCAATTAAAAATTCACATCATTTTCTTTACTTTAGTACATTAAAAGCCTCCTTAAGCTTTGTATTTGCTTTGCAGTTGTTACTGTTGGAAATTTATGCTAGTAATAACAAGGAGTAAAGTATTATATTTTTAAGTTATTTTCGAATACCTGTGATTTAATGTTTTTTAATCCCTTAAAAGCCAAAAAATTTCAACCCCTAAATGACATCGTAGTAGAGCTTGAGCATAAATTATCATTTGCCGTTGCAGATAATTTTAAAAATTCGATTATAGCTTCTAATATTACCATCGGAAACACAAAGTGCCATTATTTTTTCATACAACCACCACTCAGGGGATGGCATTGTGTTCGGAATTAGGAAAATATATTATAAGAAGGAGGAAAGAGGGAGCAGTGTTTATGGACACTAGGTTTGAATATTTTTACAACATTTTTATACCATTTTAATACCATAAGTAACAGGAAAGATCTCTGCAGGAAGGGAATTCCACATATGAACTTTGTCTGTAATGCAGTGTGCGATACACTGGCCAATCGACCACATACGAATGTGCTGGTCGAGAAAGACGAGTGTTACGTAGGAATACATGATTCTCGGGATTAAGTCCCCTTATTTCGCTCGAGCAATATCCGTTGTAGTAGCGATAGAAAAGTGAAACACAAGCCACATTGCAACGATGCTCCAATGAATCAATGGAGTTGGACACACTATCGTGATTAAAGAGCTACTATGACCTCTCCTGCAAACGGTCGAGAAGCCTCAAAATAGACGTTAAGGGCCAATCCATACATGATAGTTGTGTTCTATTCTCGGTCGGTTATAAATGGTGTAAATGGTAAGTAGAACAGATAAAGTGAAGTATTTATTGCAGCGTCTTAAGAATCCAAGGCAACATCGCGCTGAATTTTCATGCCCATAACGTCAAGATCTTCTGACTTCCTAATATTTACACCACACATGGGTATAGATGATGCAATATTATTGCTACTTAACGTTGGCTTTATATGTTTTTGTTTTTAAAACCTTTCAATTTATTTATTTATTTTTTTCTGACGATTTTTTTTTACGATTTCAAGGAACGTCTTTGACGATTTTGACTATTTTTTCTCAAATATTTGACAATTTGATGCTTTATTTATCTGTCAGCTATGATTACGACCTAACTTCTCACAACAATAATGTAGTGTGTGTTAATATTATAAATTTTTTTTTTGGAAACTTTTCATGGCAATTTTACCTAGTCTAGGAGTTTTTGCCAAAAGACTACTGAAAGGAAGTCGCCGAAATTGTTCGAATTGTCTGACCTGAGGTTTGAACCGAGGCCTCATGTCTAATAAGCCAACACACTGCCTACTAAACTATGGCGACTTTAGGTAGATTTTATTTTATTTAGATCCACATTTGGTTATAGCTCCCCAATTATTCCAACCGATACACGCTGCGTTATCTTAATTTAATTTTTAAACAATCTTGCTTGATAACTTTAAAGCTTAAAGTCCTTTAACAGGTCATTATGGGGAAAAACATTCCATTAATATTCTCAAGGTCTATTGTGCAACAAGGCTTGACTTGGAATTTGTTAAAAATAAAACCACAACAGAAACAGAAACAGAAATACCACAAATAGACAGGTAGAAATCATCTTTTTCATTAAACCACATAGTAAAACGAAACAACTATAGAAGGCTATAAAATAATAAAAACCATGTGAATAACAAACGAAAAGAAAATTTTCCACTGCAAGTTTATAAAGCTTTTTTTAATTAAAGTTGAGACATTCTGGGAACAGCAATTTTGTAGGATTTCCTGTTCGATGCATTAAGAAACTAGTTTTGCTTTGCTTGAATAGATGGAAACGGTTAAACGAAAGGAATATTACCAAATGAGTGATGATACAATAGCCATAAAAAGAAAAAAAAAAAAACAACAAAAAGCTCTGAGAATACTTACATTGTGCCCTTTGGTACTGTCATATTCAAGTTATTCAAGACTTGATTTGCTGTCTTCTTTTTGCCATAAGCCTTAAATGCATGACGTACTGAAACAGCTGCCTGGGAATTACGTTGCCATTGATTTGGTGCGATTGTTCCGCCATCATTGTTTGTGGCCATAACTGGATCGGAAGAGCTAAAACAAAAACAAAAGCAAAAACAATCGTTTAATATTTAATAAAATTGAATACAAAAAAGGGAAAAAAAACAGAAAAAATTCAAAAAAGAATTGGAAAGAGACTAGCAAAATCCATAAACAAGTGCAAAAATTTAAATACTAAACGTGCTTTATTTGCTTAATTTCAATTTCATATCAAAAGTGAAGAAACAATTTATATTTCGTATCTCCCTAATATGTATCCCCCCCCTTCCCCTGTATTACAATGATCTTTTAGGTTAATTTTCTTTTGTTTTGTTATCGTTTGAAAGCTATTTCATAAAGCTGTCGATGGTGTGTAAATGTAAGAGACTGTGGTGAAAAAAAAACCTAAAAAACTAGTTCAAGGCCACGGTTAAATTATAACCAATCGCTGTATGTATGTTTGTATGCATATGGAAATCGTTAAATCCAAATTGAAGTAAGAAAACTAAGACAAAAACAACAGTTCACTAGATTTGGTGTCCCAAATTTGAATTCAAATCAATAAGACAGCAGCCTCCATGGCAATTTGAAATTTAAATTTTTGTTTTATTTTTATTTTATTGATCTCAAATCCAACTAAGCCATGTCATAAATAAATTAAAATTTTCTTTTTTTTTTCTTTTGTATAAAAAAAAATAAAAATTTTGTCACTAAAGTATGTGCATAATTTAAGTTGAACAAAGTTAAACACACAGTCAAAGCCAACTAAAAGTTATTTAGCCATGTAATAAGCTTTTTGGAGCCTTAAACAAAGGTAAATAGAAATCACATACACAGTATCAGTTCCATAGCGTGATTTATTACCGTGATTTAGTCGACATGTCTAGTTGAAATGCGTTGGCATATTAGATGTAAGGCCTCGGTTCTAACCCCAGGTCAGTCATCTCCAACTAAACGAAATTTGAAAAAATATTTCTTCGGCGACTTACTCTAAGCAGATTTCTGTCAGAAAGAACTCTGGGAGTCAATAAAATTGCCATGAAAAGTGCTTTAAAAATCTGTTGTTCGGAGTCGACTTTAAACTCATGTACAAAATTAACACACACACACACACCATAAGTAGTGTGAGAAACTAGGTCGAAATCCTGACTAAAGGATTGTAATGACCAATTATGTATGTATGTATGTTATAGCCTAACACACTCTTTAGAGCTAGGGCGGAAGAGAGTTAAGTTAAGCTCTTTAAAAAGAATTCCACAATTTATCTCATTCGGAAATTTAGAACCGTCCTTGTAAACTTTCTAACAGCCCTGGAAGCTTACAATTTTAACGGGCCAGTTTTCTCTGTTTGAAATTCAAGTATGAAATCCCTCTATTAAAACAAGATTGAGGGGAGTTATAGCGTATTGCACTCAGAGCTCTGAAATACGCAGTGACCAGACAAAATAATGTGCCAGGATGACAGGGCATAAAGTTGCATTGCGAGAAGTATCTTATATTGTCTGGCAGGCAATATAGATGGAAATTATTTAAAAACATTTATTAAAACAATACCATTTAAAACTATTTTTGTTGTCCCAACTAAGCAGGTAATTAGTCTGCTATACCAAGTCTTATGATAATGAGGCAAACATCTATCGTTGCATAGAAACAACGCCCTCCGAGTATTTTTTTTTTTGGTGAAACCAGCACTCAGGGGATGGCCCCTACTCATGCAGTGCATTGTGCAGGTTTTTAGGAAAATGGGTTATAGGAAGGTGAAATAGAGAGGGAGTAGTGTTTGTGGACATCTCAAGATGCGAACGGCAAGGAAACGAGTTGCTGCTAGGTGACTATAAAATGGCCAGTGCTATACCTTCACCATTAGGCAGTCTACAGCAATCGTCCTTTTTTTTTTTTTTGGTGAAACCAGCACTCAGGGGATGGCCCCTACTCATGCAGTGCATTGTGCAGGTTTTTTAGGAAAATGGGTTATAGGAAGGTGGAATAGAGAGGGAGTAGTGTTTGTGGACATCTCAAGATGCGAACGGCAAGGAAACGAGTTGCTGCTAGGTGACTATAAAATGGCCAGTGCTATACCTTCACCATTAGGCAGTCTACAGCAATCGTCCTTTTTTTTTTTTTTTTGGTGAAACCAGCACTCAGGGGATGGCCCCTACTCATGCAGTGCATTGTGCAGGTTTTTTAGGAAAATGGGTTATAGGAAGGTGGAATAGAGAGGGAGTAGTGTTTGTGGACATCTCAAGATGCGAACGGCAAGGAAACGAGTTGCTGCTAGGTGACTATAAAATGGCCAGTGCTATACCTTCACCTTTAGGCAGTCTACAGCAATCGTCCTCAAGAAGCCCGCACCCTTCAGTCCTAGCTTCTCACACTACTCATGTTGTGTGTGTTAATTTTATCCATGAGTGGCGGGACCTACAGTTTAAAGTCGACTCCGAACGACAAATTTTATTGAGAAACTTTACATGGCAATTTTATTTACTTTATTTAAATCTGCTGAGAGGAAGTCGCCGAAGAAATATTTTCGTTTTGATATCTGACCTGGGATTCGAACTCGGGCCTTCAGTCTAATAAGCCAACACACTACCTACTAGACCACGGCCAATTTAGTGTAGTGGTGGGGAATCTTGCTTGCTAGCTCTTTTTCCCATAGTCGAATAAGCCCATTTAATTACACAGAACCGTGTCCCAATTTTGTATCAATCGCTCTTCTGGAGGAGTATACATTTACCCTTAATAAGTTTCGTTAAAAGCACGTTACAGTCTAGTGCGGCTCGTTGACTAAAATTTCCTAACATCATTTCATATTAAGTGGGGTTTAAAATTTGTCCTAATGAAAAACTTATCCAATTGCATCTGCAATCCTGTCGTTTTCATTACAGGGCATTGCATTAAGGACAAGCATTCGAAGCCGATCATTGGCCTTGGACACATTGCAAATGATTTCTGCAGAAGCTGCAGAGAGGAGGAAGAAAAGACGACTGTTTTTCATCTACTGGATACATGCCCTGCACTATATGCACCACAATGTCTGAGGAGAAAAAGGCACCTTAGCGCCTAATATTTACATGATTTGGAAGAACAGCTCGCACTGACATTGGCAGTCTGAGTCGATTCATCTGAAGTACTCAGAGCTCACGGGATTAGGGAATAACAGAAATCTGTGATATCGCAATGAACCCTATGTGGCCTAAGTATGTCCATCCAACTTCCCCCTCTTAGGTAGAGGTGGCTAAGAGTGTTCCATAGAAGTCGAATTTTGTTTTCCAATGATTTCTAAAATTCTCAGGTTAACTTACCAACTTTTGGTTTACAAAACGTGGAAGTATAGGTACTATTATTTTTTTTTAATTTCCGGCTATTTTTAATTCTTTATTATTTAAACAATTTTATGTTTTATTGCTTAAAAATTCATTTTTTTTTTATTTTCAAAACAAAATAAATTCCTATGCAGATATGCATGCATATCGTACCCGCATACAGACACTGATTGCATAAATAATTATTTCTCTGAGACAAACATTGTATTGTAAATTAAAAATAAATAAAAACAGAAATAAATTAATTCCGATCTAAATCGAGTGTAAATATTGTTGCGCAATTGATTTACAGAAACTGTAGTGGATTAAAAATAGAATTTGCCATCTTTCTCTTTCCCTTCTTCACTGTTTAACTTTAGAAAAAAATGGAAAATATAAGAAAATATTCTACCAGGAATACGTAATAAAAAATCGTAAATTTAAAACCGTTTGTCATCATACAATTATAAAGCCCCTTTCAATACCAAATTGATTTTAAATCCATATTAAAAAAGAAAAAACACAAAAGACTAAAGACTTAAGATCCAAAACAAGTGAGAATTTTATTCCCCAGAAAACAATTGTTTAAATGCCATGTAACGTTGATAAACAATACAACGCTTGTGTCTTAAATCGTTTGTTTTGAAAAATTATTTATGCTTGTTACACACTTAATGGCAAGAATAATTGATTTTTTTTTTTGTTTGTTTGTTTATTTTTAATAAAAAAAAAACAAAAGACTTCAGATACCAAAAAAAAAGTGGGATTGTTTTAAAACAATGGCAACCTTAAGAAAACAAACTTGGCGGTTGTGTCTTAAGTCTTTTGTTTTGAAAAATTTGTCTGAACTTATTTTTGCACTTAACCTGCAGGCATTTGAATGAATAATTGAAACGAATTTGGTACAGATGCATGGAGTCAAATGTGTATTACAGCCAGTGTTATTAGAAATATGAAGATTTTCTTTATTTTGTTGAAACGTAGAAATAACTCTTCATTGTTTGAAAACGTTCCAAGAATTTTGTTTCGTTTCTTACAGCATACAATACAAAAGAAAAATTATTCATTACAACCCTTTAGTCAGGATTACAACCTAGCTTCTCACACCACTTATGTTATGTGTTTTATTTTTATATATGAGTGGTGGAACCTACAGTTAAAAGTCGATTCCGAACGATAGATTTTTTGAGACATTTTTCCTGGCAATTTTATTCACTCTCAGATTTTTTGCAAGAAATGTGCTGAGAGGAACATGCCGAAGAAATATTTTTTCATATTTCGTTTAGTTGGAGATGTCTGCCCTAGGTTTTGAACCGTGGCCTTACGTCTAATAAGCCAACGCACTACCCATTAGACTACATTGATTTCGAACAGGGATAACCCAATGGCTTTTAGTGCATTGAAAACTAGGCTACGAAAGCGGATGGAAACATCACATGGACTATTGTGTAGTAATGTCTTAAAAAAAAAATTAGAAAGAAAATTCTGGGGCGATCGTAGTGGGAAGAAAACCATGAGTACGCTAACACATGAGTACTCTAATGACAGTTATTACGAGACACTCCGTCTTATACGTACATTTGAACCCTACAGACGTGTCGGATAGTAATGAAGCAAGGCATTATGCGCCCAATTCATATCTTTATAAATAGGAGAACAAAGCTTTTTGTTTGCCCTGCTTTTAAACAGGATTATAATAATGAAATACGTAACGTAATGAGTGCTTAATAAGTCATTCATTCATTCATTAAATAATTCTTTTCAAATTGTTTTTTTTTTAATTTTTTTTTTCTTTTTTTTATTGTTTAAACAAAACACAAAACGTCTGTGTGCTGAAAATTTAAAAATTTATTTTAACAACAAATTTACGTCAATATTGTATGCAATTGAACGCTGAACTTTTGTTGATTGTAGCAGGTATACAGTCAGACGCTACATTGCAAAAAAGGTTGCTTTCTCAAGTCTTTTGTTTTCTTTAACAGCCAAACACACAGAACAGAAATTGACGTCAAGTGAGGCTTGCATTGCTTTAGAATTGAAGTTAAAAATAAAAACTTCCATTTATATTGCATGACAGATGGAATTTTTTTAATTTTTTTATTTTTTTTTATTTTTGGAAAACAAACAATGATTCTTAAGAAATCTAAAGCAGTTACAATTATTTGAAAGCGTTTATTGTTATTTTAACACTTGTAAACAAATGAAATGCCAAGTGTTTACAGTCACGAATATAAAAAATTAAGCCGGTATATATAAACAATTTGTTTTTTGTTGTTTTAAATATTTAAAAATAATTGTTTTATAATTATTGTGGATAAACAATCAGATTTGAAAAGATGTTAAAAAATATTCTTGTTGGGCTTGTGGATAAGATTTTTAAAGATTTTTTAAAGAATTGAAAATTATGTAAGTTAGACTCTGGCAGTGATGATTAGATTACATGTTAAAAATATTTATGTACCTAATATCCTATCAAACCTATTAATGATTTAAAATTGAGTATCATTGTATAATTAAATATAGGGTGGGAATTTTAAAAGTTTAAATTTAAATATGCAATGAAACAAAAACGGTTTAAAATTTTGCAAATTTATTTTTTTTTTTTTTTTTGTTATGAAGTACAATTGCTCCGTTTAGAAATGGAATATTATTTCATTCATATGGCTGCTGCGGCCGGCCTCATAATATCCCATTCGATTGGAACAATTTTCGTGCACTTTTTCGAGCGTATGTATGATCGTATCTCGGCAATGATATCGCGAATATTGGCATTCAAATACTCATTTGTCTATGGTTTGTCGGCATAACAATTTTCTTTAACGGCATCCCACAGAAAATAGTCCAACGGTGTCAAATCGCAGCTTCTTGACGGCCATTGACATCACCATTCCAGCTAATTAAACGGACATCAAACGTTTGACGCAATAAATCGAATGTGGTAAGTTGCACCATCCTGTTGAAACCAAACATTGTTCACGTCACTACCATTAAGAGCGGGTACAAAAAAATCGGTTTTCATGGTTCGATAGGTATCTCGCTTAACTGTAATAGTTGCGCCGTCCGTATTTTTAAAGAAATATGGGCCAATGACGCCTCCGCTCCACATGCCGCACCAAATAGTCACTTGTAATGCGAGCATTGCCTTCTGTAAGGCCACGGTTTTCTGACCCCCAAATACGCCAATTTTGCTTATTAACATACCCACCAAGATGAAAATGAATTTCATTCGAAAAAATGATCGACATCATCGTGCAGTTGCTCGCTGGCCCTATAAATCCCAACGTTTCTCAAGCGTAAAGCGATTCATTACGTTCAGTGGATAAAATGACATAAGTATTGTCGGATTCGAAATAACCGATGGTTCAAATTCAAACCGATAGATGGCCCACCCTATATTTGTTAACATAATATCAATAGCTCATCACATACTATAACAAAATATAAATTGAATTTTTATTTCAAATACTACACACATAAACTATTTTAATCATGTTTCCAATTAACCACAATAAATTTCTACCAAAAACTCTACTTCCAAAAAAAAAAAACAATGCCACTTATGTGTTAAAAACTGGGGGTGTTTAAATCGATTTCTTCTTTTTCGCAAGTCGTCATTTAATGCACCTAAAAATGAAACAACAGCCATCAACATGTATTTCCTTATAAACATTAATCATCATTCAATCTGTCAATTATCTCACGAAAAAAAACTCGAATTTATCTTGCGCTGTATCATAATATTTAATATGGCCACGCACACCTTGAACTCTTCAACAATATGATCAGCGAATCATCCAAATTTCAATGTTTAATGCGATGTACTGAACAATTTTGTTGAAATAACACAATCGTTTATAATCTGTCACATTTATTTAAAGATTATTAAAGACTGGTGAGTTTCAGTACCTGATGGAAATAACTCCACCTTAATAATAATTCATAGCCCAGCTTAAAAATTAAAAAATTTATTTGGATGAACGTTTTTTTTTAAGCTAAGCCTTGTTTAACTTCATATTATACGGGCTGGTAAATAATTTTACACAAAATATATTAGAAAATTTAATAATATTCATGTACGTGTCTTAAATCTTTTGTTTCCCATATTCCCCATATAAAATCAACACAATATAAAATGAAGTTCATTTCATGTCTGAAGTATTAAGATTTGAAATTTCATTCATTTTTAACATACAAGTTCACCAATTACCTGTGACTGTAATTTATTTTCATGGATACATAACCTTAGCTCCTCTCTTGATAGCCAATTTCAGTTAACTTTGTAAAAGAAGGCATGAAGCAATGAATATAGAAATTTAAAGATTATGTAACTCACAACTAAAGCTTTAAAAAAGAAAAGGCAAGAGGAAACTAAATGGCTATAATAACGAAACTTTAAAAGAAATACATCCTAATGATTAAGGGAGCTTAAAATCCTTGGACTGAAACAAAAAAAGGCATAGAAGGTAGCTAGGCTGAGGAAGGGGAGACCAATGATAGGAGTTCAAGACGCATACCTATCGACATACACCTAAGCCATCAAATCACCTTAATGAGGGCACACCTTTAACGAACACCAACCATATTTGGTATAGGAAATCTGTATCTAATACAACTTTTCTTAATTTGTTCCGGTTCACAGCTTTGAGAAGGGTCTTGTCTGGTATTAGTGTCTTCTCCTAAATATTGGCATCTCGAGCTTACGAAAACTGGAGATTGACATAAAAAATAATCCATCGTTTCGATGCCTTCACCATATTAAGCTGTACGGGTAACACGGGGGGGTAACACTGTAATAACTGTCTTTAGTGTACTTAAGTCTCAATATTTCTATTTTTCTTTCCATTAGAATCGCCCCAAAGATTTTTTTTTAATTTTGAAGACGCTATTACACAATAGTCCATGTGATGTTTTCGCCTGCTTTCGTAGCCTAGTTTTCAATGCACTAAATGACATTGAGCTATCCATGTTCGAATGGCTGTAAGTCTAGTGCTTAGGGTGTTGGCTTATTAGACGTGAGGCTAGGGTTCAAAACCTAGGTCAGACATCTCGAACAAAACGAAATATGAAAAAATATTTCTTCGAAGAGTTTCTCTCAGCAGTTTTCTCCCAAGAACTCTCATAAAATTGCCATGAAAAGTTTTGCAAAAAATCTGTAGTTCGAGTCGACTTTAAACTATAGATTCCACCACTTTTGAACAAAATTTAACACACACAATATACATGGCGTGAGAAGCTAGGTAGTAATGCTGTCTAAAAGGGATGTAATGATGAATAAGGTAAGTAAGTAGGTTATTCATTTGTATTTCCTTTGCTCTTTTAGCATACGTTATTTGCCACCTCATTTTCCATCACCCATTTAATCTGTATCGCATCATGCATGAAGTAATATTCTAGGACAGTCCTTGATATAATTCTTGATAATAATAAATAAAAAGATGTAAAATGTAAAAATGAAAATGTACTGTTTTATTTGGTGCATACTTAAATAAATTTAGTTGACATATGATGATATGTACAATACTCAATTGAATTACAATCGGCAGTTTATATTGAAGTAAAATAGTGTAAAGAAATCGTAGATTGCTAGAGTGGACTCCACAGAGCCACCGAAAGAAGTATCTTCATTGCAAAAGTTGAAACAAAATCTAAGCGATGATTTGAGTTTTTTTAAAATAATTTTTGAAAACGCTGTCATCCTTATATGATTGATGAGAATAGGATTAGAATGCTGGTGTAAATATTACAATAATTTTTTATAAAATTCTTGTGAATTGTAGAATGCTCTATACAACGACTGGCCATAAATAATTTAAAAACTGAATTTTTTCAATAAACCCTTTGCAATGATATGCAATATGCTGCTCAATCATGTAACTTATTATGGTGAACTGATGTTGGATAAATTTAGATGACGTTAGGTTACAGTTAGGTGACATCAGAACAATTTCATAGTCCTTCCTTAGTAATCATTTAAGTTCCACATGAAAACTAATTTTATTTATTTTATTTTATTTATTAATTACAATACAATTACAAATTATATTCTAATTATATACGAACTGAGTAACTTAGACCATCTGCTCGGTGTAGTGTCACAGACCAGAGCCTCTGGTGGGAATCGAACCCACGACCCTCACTCTAATAGTCTAGCACACTACCCACTACACTACCAGGGCGCTCTGAAAACTAAGTCTATTCAATAATATTTTCATGGTATTGAAAAAACATTTTTAAGGTACTTTGAAAATTCCTTAGTAAGTAAGCGTATATGTTACGCTCAAGTAATACCACAACAAAATATGAGTCAAACGATATGAGGACGTAACAAATTTAATTGAAATTATTAACCGAATAACACCAATACCATTGGGGTCTTCTATTGAATACAACTTAATTTATATCGACGCCTCCGTTCTATAACATTCTAAGTCGAAAAAGTGTGTTTTGAGTTATGAGCTCTCAAAGTTGTCACGCGCCATATGACTATATGTGTATTCTAAGTAGATTTTTCCCTATAACTTCGGAACGGATCGGCGCATCTTAACCAAATTTTGACAGTATTTAAGTTAGAGAACGTAGAATTTAAAAATGCAAGAACATTAAAAACGTTCTAAATACACTTAGAACGTTATAGAATGGAGGCGTCGATATTATTCGTATGGTCAGATAAGCGCTTTAAGATTTTTCTAACAACTAGAAAAGTGCTAGGGGCTATGAAACGATTTATGAAAAATATATTTAAACAAAATGCCTCTCCCATGTTTCATTTACTGGACATCACTGCATACAACCAAACAAAACTGATATTCTCTATCAGTTTATTTCTCTTTTGGTGTTTATATTTTTCATTAATTCATTCATTCATTTGCCAAATAAATGAGATCAAGTTCGTGTCTTAAGTCTTTTGTTTATAGCCATTGAAATGTCTTTTTGCTTTAACATTTATTGAACATTTTTATAAAAAAAAAATTAAAAATAAAAAAATTGTAATAAAAACTAAAATACAAAATATTGCGTAAATTATTTGCACTCATAGTATGAGTTATGAATAAGCATATGTATAAACACATACTAACAAACACCTGCTATTGTAATGTATTTTTATTATTAAATAATATAATTGAGCCAGTATGTATGGGTTTTTATTACAAAAAAAAAAAAAAAAAATTAAAAAACAAAATTTAACAATTGTTGGCATATGATCAAAACACAAGGTCACTGCATAAATACAAAAAGAAAAAACATTTTTTATATACATACACAGATAAATGTATTATAAATCCATACATAAAACATGTGTATTTACAATACACATACTTATGTATGTGATCATACATACATATGTATGTATGTATTGTTGTTTATGAAAAAAAAGACACCAAAAACGCTTTTTTTTATTTTTGTTTGTATGTTTTTGTAAGAGTTTAAGTAGATTTTTGTTTAGTGTAAGTAAACTTAAAGTAGGTTACAAATAATACTCATCAACTGTTTTTGCTGTATTGGTTACCCTTGTCCATCCATCCATCCATCCATCCATTCAACCAACTAAAGCTGTGTGTCTGTTTGCTACGTTGTCATCTTTTTTTTCAATTTTTTTTTTTGTTTGTATGTCTAATGAACTTTTGAAAATCCATGATTTAAATTTGAATGAATGAATGAATGAATAGACAGACGTATGTATACGTACATATGTATGTTATAATTTTGCAATAAAAAAAATTTTGAAAAATTAAACTGAAATTAAATTGAAAGGAAAGGTCATTTACTTGCATCACATTGAAACCTTAAATATGTTTTCTTTTTTGTCAGAGTGGAATTTCTGTAGGATATTTTAGTTAAAATTCATAAATGCGAGACAGTTTCAATACACTGTGAGCGTCAAAAGAAAGTGTACAATTCAAAAAAATATACATTAATAAATTACCGTTAATTTTTTTTTCAAATTATTTTATTGCCAGTTTTTAAAATTTAAACAAGAAGAAAAGAATTAGAAAATTTTGGAAATATTGTAAAATTTTTTCGGGCACTCTCCTTAAGTGGAAAACTTGAGTTGAGATTGTTAAAATTTTATCCATAGTGTACACTTTCTTTTGACGCTCACTGTATGTATATTGATTGACTTTCTGCCATAAACATTAACAAACTATAAAAGAATCTTTGATTGAAATACCTCTTGTATTCAGTTGTTTAACTGTTCCATTTATAATGTTTTTTTTTCCTCTCTCTCTCTGTTTTTTGTTTTATTTTCTCCGTTTCATTTTAATTTTAAATTCCTTTTTCGTTATTCATTCTGACACGTTTCTGTTAAGAAATAAATTTTGAAAAATGTAAACATGTTATCGGTCAAGATCATCATTGACTAGTTATAATCAACCGCTGAAGCATTTAAACTTTTGCTAGTTAAGAATAGAAATCGAATAGATACTGTTTATGTTTATAAATCCCGCTTTTTTTGTTTTTTCTTGTCTTAACTGAGTCATTCATTAACATGTCGTATCAATTTTTAATGGAATATTTTATTTTGCATTTCATTTTTTTTTTTGTGCATAAAAACACCTCATGTTGCTCATATAAAATCCGATGATCAAAGTCCATTTCAATTTACCATGGATTTCTTATTAATTGGTCTACTATTTAGAATTCTTTTTTATTTTTTATTTTAAAAAACCTCAAAAGAAAATATAAATTTATAAGCGGGTATATCAAGTACCCTATATACTATTCATTATTAATCAGGTTTTTGAACATTCTAACAGCGTATGTATATCACAAAAATGTATTGAAAGTATTGAAAGTAAATTTTAATTATTATAATGTGCAATATATTGAGATCAATAATCTGAAATGGCAGATTTTTTAAGGCTCGTTTTACAGGCAAATTATTGCCAAATTTTAATCTGTGGCTCTAAACATTCACAGAGCATATGATAGAATGAGGCAAAGTGACTTATTTATTACTTAATGTGCCACTACATTACATTACACAACCACCCATATTGTGTGTGTTAATTTTATACATGAGTGGCATGAGAATATAGGTTAGGGAAGGAGAGACGCGAAGCTAGGTTAAATCAAAACTCACTTGAATACATATAGCAAACCGCTGTGATAGCATTTAACAAGTCGTGGTCTTGTTAATCAACATCAGCTCTTTGTATTTAAAGCATGACTCCATTAAAATCAAACTGAAAACCAACCAGAAAATTGAATAAATTTAGTATCGATCGATACGATATCTACTAATGATAGCTTCGTTGGACTATCGAGTAAGTTTGAACCACATGAGAGAATTTGCATTGAATCAGAGACGAACTTTGGCAAATAAAAAGAACAATACTCTCTCCTTTCTAGACATAAGCATTCAAGAATTTCTCGATGGCTTTTTAACTAAATTTAGACTGTATTTCACTGATGACAAATTCAATTTCAGACCAGTTTCTATTAATTAATTCTGGTTTATTTGTCTAGACTCAAGGTGACACAAAGAACGGCATCAACAATGAAGTTTTTCAAAATATTGCAATATTGGTTCACATGATACGCCATACATTTGAAGTCATAAATAATGCTTAATAAATGTAAGTGGCATTTGTTACAAGAATCCGTTATCAAGTTCTTTTAACGTTTATTAAATTAGGGTAACGGAAAATCTATATAAAGGTTATGAGAAACTAATGCAGTTCGAAAGAACAACTCGATTGTGTGTACTTTAGTGAAACGCCAGAACTACAGATAAAAAACCATTATTATCTATTACAGCCCTTTAGTGAGAAGTAAAACATAGCTTCTCACACCACCCATCGTACTGTTTTCAATCTAAACAGGATTTGGTTATAATAACCACCCCTAACTTGTTGACCCGATGAACCACAGAATACCATTGGGTATCAGTAAGAGTAACCCCTTGCATAGTACTTAAAAAGTCTTCCGGCGTTACTTTTGCACAGATACCAAGTATGTGTGCTGGTAATTCCTTGTTCTCATCATATTATCAATAATGCTTTAAGTGTACAATTCCAGATCGGAAGGCCAGCATGCATGCTGAGTGTATTAAATTTATCGATAATCGCCAGGACATATAGTTCAATAATTTGAGAAACGTTTTCATGGCAATTTGTTACACTCAGAATTTATGCCATAAGACTGCTGAGAAGTAGAACAAGCATTTCTTCCAAAGGTAGTTCATATAGACTTTCGGAGTTGTGTTTCAAGACGACAGCTAGCACACTACCCATTAGACTTTATAAATGATGCCAGAATTGTAATGAACGGGAAACAGCAGTTCGAAAAAAACTAATCGCTTTACAAAGAGTAAACCGAATGCTTTATCAAAGTAATTAAAAATGTTAAACGACAGTCAGTCATAAAATGGGTTTAATATGAGTCACATTGCTTAAGAGCTTTAATGAATCTGGAGAATTGTATGTTTAATGTGATCAAGACTGCTTAAGTTATTTGCTATGTGCTGAACTAAGTTCCAAAATAGACTACAAGATACTGCAGCAACACAAGCGAATTTAATTATATTTTTAATCAACTGTTATGTTTTTTCTAAACACATAAGAAATTCTGTGACTTCAAAGAAAGTCCTGTTAAATAAACATTTGAATAAAAATTTGAATTAAAATCAACAGCACAAGATTTCGTATTTATAGATCGCTAGGGTATTAAGGTTCGAAAAAATACATCCAACTTATTTAAATGCCTATATGTAGGGGGATCGCATACGTAATTATAACAGTTACACGAAGCAGTTTCATTACAATTTCTCAAGGACAGGCTGCATGATCGAATAAATATGTGAATAAGTAGAAGACGAAGACTCTAAAACCAATGGCTAGTAGTGCTTGAAAATTGCTGCAACAGCTGCAACAAAAAACTGTTGCAAACATCAACATACAGTCAAAGAAAAAAAATCTACATACACCGGTGTGCGTTAGTTTAAAGGTGTATGTGCACCGGTGTATGTAGACTTTTTTCCCGCTGCTTTTTAGCAAATCAAAAAAGATGATATAAAAGACGAAATTGAAGAGCAAAACCAGTATGAAAAAAATATAACAAAGGAAAATTAGCAGGAATTCATACAACGTTGTATGTAGACTTTTTCTTTGACTGTATATGTGATGTTTTAGTGTATAACATAGAGTTAAGTTAAGGCTATGCAAACTTGTTTCTTAACCGTAGATCGAGCTTTGTATCAAAAATGATACATTTAAATTTTTGAGACTATATAACTTTAATTCAGAAAAAATTAGACACCTGATATTTTATTGTCATTATTTTAAAACAAATAAAAAAAGAAAATTTTAAACAGGGGTGAAAAAAATCGAAAACTTCATAATTCTGTCTTTGTATCATTTTTGATACATTCGACTTTCCTAGCGATTCTTTGGTGTTGTGTAAGTAATTTTTTTAAATTTTTAAAGATTTTGTGAAGTTTTATCGTAAATAATACATTATTTATGGTATTTAAGAAGGAATTGAAAGATAAGTGTTGGAGGAAAGTGAAAAGGTTGAATTTTCTGTTCATGATATATCCTTGATATTGACGGTAGTAGTCGAAGTCTAGTATGTAGTGTGTTATCTTATTAGATGTCAGACCAAGGTTCAAACCTCTGGTCAGTTATGTCCCATTTACAACCGAAGGTTGTAATGACCGATTATATATGTATGTATTTATGTAATATTCCTGCTGCTGGAGACTCTAAAGAAGAAGAAAACAGAAGCTCGTCTTATGAACTGACGAAATTATTGGGAGCAACAAACGTTACAATCAGATGTTTATCGCCAAATATAGTACTACTTTAGTAGTTTGGGAAGAGAAAATACTCACAATTTTCACGCAGATTGCTAGCAGCTGTTTCTTGAAATGTTGTAGAGTGTTTCTTACTGCTCTTCTCATATTTATCTCACGTGATAGACAAACATTATAAAAAAGTATTTCGTCTTATGTTTTATTTCATTGATATTACAGAAGGATAATATTTCGGTCAACTACGAACGTATGCGATAACAGAATCATTCGGTTTGATAATGTGCTACTCGGAAATAATGATAAATTTACACCTATTACGCATTTTCGAAAAATGAGCTGAAAGTATTTCAGCTTTTAATAATCCCAATAATTGTGTCGCTCTAGTTTAGTAACTAATTTAATTTTATGGTCGATATAAATTACGCGCCCCACCGAAACGGAATTGGCAGTTTTACATTCAAGTACATGCTACGTGCGTAGCAACTACATACTTACAGCCGTATTTGTAGAAACCCGCATCCGGGAAAATAGAGAGGAAACCAAGACAGAGCCTTGTTATTGATATAATCGGCGTTCTATTGCAAATTTTTCTAACGAAATATAACAATGGTTTTTACCATTAGGTTTCAGCCAGCCCTCAATTGAGAGTGTTACTGATGCGAGTAACAATAAGCTGCCCCATCTAAACAATTGGAAACTTGTAAATCGCCGCAAAGCAAGGATGCTAGATGCCAAATTACTGCCATTTAGATAAAAATTAAACCAATCTGATATGAAGTGTTTGATTTTTACGTAAAAAACCATACTTCAACGTACATCATGTCAAAAATTATATAATAATATAAAATAGTTTTATTAAAATGAATTAAAATAAATCAAAATATTAACATTCTTTAACAAAATCTATCAATAATCATGAAAATACTATGTACTACAAGTATGTATCAAAAGTGATACATAAGCTAGAATTATGAAGTTTTTTTAAGGCTCGATCTACGGTTAAGTCTTTTGTTTGAAACAGTTTTGCACAAATATTTTTCACTTATCGTGGGAAATTGTAATGGCTTAGGCTATAATTGGAAACTCTGCTACAATGTAGATGATTTTCCTCCTAAAGTTTCTTATTCTTAAACCATTTTGCAAAAATTATCTGCAAATATTTACGAAAGAATTTAAGTTTATTTAAAACAATTAAAAATAAATTTTTGGCATTAGAATTCTTATCTATTTTCTCCTTCTTATCTAGAAAGTTCTCCATTATTTCCATTTTATTTGTATAATTTGCATTTTTGCTTTCAAGGAGACTTTAATCATTTTGTTGACATAAAAAATGTATTTATTTTTCTACAGAAAATACATTGAAATTAATTGCTATGCTTTAAATGCAATACGCATTTCTTATAACAATTCAAGAGTAACAGTTTTATTGTATTATTTTGTACTGATTTCAGCGGCATTAATCATTTCGAGAACTATTCAATGAGTCATGAGCGTTATTACTCCACTAAGAATTTTTATTGTTTCCTTAAATGGAAAATTTTCAAAAGAAAAATTAAACGTAATTTTTGTTTTTAATTTGCAAATAAAATTAAAAAAAATAACGAATAAATTTTTATTGCGTTAGTTTAAAGGAAAATTTTTAACATAAATTTTAAAAAAATTAAAAAATTTTTTTTTTATTATTTTGTAATAGCTGAGATTATTTGCAAGTGTGTTATTTTTTATATTTGTTTAACAAAATATTTGTTTTCCTTTTATTATTTGCAAATATTTGCGTAAATTTTTAATTTTTGTAATTTTTCTTAACGCAAATGACGCAAATAAATTACATCTAGAAAAATTCTTGTATTCGTTTTTGTTTTTAATACCTTATTAAACTATAAAACTAAATTATTGAAATTCTTTTCAAATGTTTTCTCTCAGTGTAGAAAATGTTGGTGATTTTTTCCGTTTTTTTTCATTCATTCGCTTCATTGCATGTGTAGAATTGTTTACATGTAGAGAATTTTAAATACCTCGTGTACACATATATTCTACACGTAATGTTTATTAATCATTATATTGTATTGTACATACATACATATATTGTAGTAACAAAAGCTACAAAAACTTTAAAAGCTTAACAAAAAATTAAAACAAAAAAACAAACAGAAAAACGAACTAAATTATAAATTAAAAAAAAAAAAATAAATTATTTTTACGCACATATTAAACAGTCATGAATATTTAATGAAATTGTATATAAAATTAAAAAAGAAAATAAAAAAAATTATTAAAAAAAAAAAAATGGAGGCGTGTATTTCATTTTTATGTATCGCCAAACATTTCCTTATTCTCGGTATAACCACAAAGAAAAAAAACATAAAAAACAGAATTTGGGACGGTTTATTTGGAATAATTTTCAAACAGTAGCCATTAGGCCTTTAAGGAAATTTGTGATAACCCAGCGAACAAAAATCACATATCCCTAAGTAAATTCCTGCAAATTATGTCTTGTGTATATCTAAAAAATTGGTCAGATTTGGTTGATCTTGCAACCAGTGTGTTAATTTTCTCATCTTTCCTTTTGTGATTGAAATGCATGTATCCCCAACTGCATGCTTACTTTCTTACTTAATTGATTATTATAACCTTTTAGTCAGGATTACGGCCTAGCTTCTTACACCACCCATGTTGTGTGTGTTAATTTTAGCCATGATCGGCGGGACCTACTTCTAACAACAGATTTCTTAGGAACCTTTCATGACAATGTTCTCTCAGAATTTTTATCAGAAGACTGCCAAAAATTCTTTCGTCTCAGGTTCGTTCCTAAGTAGTGAATAGCGACAAAGAAGATACATATTTAATGGTCTCCTCTTCTTTCATGTCATTACAGCTCCTGCAGAAAATACTGAAAGGCTTTTTCAGGCTTTGGACGTGTATGCCTAGGGGCCAGAGTCATATTATGACTACAATCAGATGGTTTCTAGGTAAATTTAAAACAAAGCAAGACCTCCAAGTGCAAGATTTATCTGGTTGCTCTAAAAATTAGTACATATTTCCGTTTTTCCATTGCAAATAAATAAAGTCTGTTTAAGATCAGTCGCTTGCCTTCCAAGATACAAAACCCAATCTCACGTATGAATTCGTTCGTAAAAGCAATTACCCCGCTTTCACAATTGTTCCCCGAATGCTTACGTGGGGATAAGCATTGACTGTCTCGCTATCTTTTTGAACTTTTTTCGATGTGATGTACACCTACTTACAAGAGATTTAATAACTGCCATGTCATCAGTAAATATTTGTATATCCAATATACCTTGCCACTATAAAAATTTAATTAACCTTAATCCCAATCTATTGATTTAAACATGCAATCTTTTTAAAATCATTCGAATTTTCCAATTTAATACTTTAGGCCACTGTAATGCAATTGATTGCTGGGTTATTTCAAAAAAATAAAACTTACGTAGCGTAAGCTTTAATACTTTTTTTTGAGCAACATTATGACGTAGTCAAAGTCTTAAATTTCATTCATATTCAGTACAGAATAGTTAAATTATTGGGGAAATAATTACGAATTTTGCTTGTGTTTAAACGCAGCTCTATTCAAATTTTTAATCTATTCGCATAAAAAAAGGTGTGTCACTGGCTGAAGCTAAAGACTGTTGTGTTGAATGAAAGCTTCTGCTCACTATATTAACACGGAATTTTTCAAAATCCGGGAGGAAAATCCCTTCAGTCAGGATCACGACCTACCTTCTCACACCCCTTACGTTATGTTTGTTAATTTTATCCATAAGTGGAGGGGGACCTACAGTGTTAAGTCGACACCGAACGATAAATTTTTGAGTAATTTTTCATGGCAATTTTATTTACTCTCAGAGTTTTTACGAGAAGACTGCTGGGAGTAAGTCACCGAATAAATATTTTTTCATATTTCGTTTTGTTGGAGATGTCTGACCTGGGGTTTGAACTGTGGCCTCACGTTTAATAAGCCAACACACTACCTACTAGACTACGGCTACTTCATAGTCTTCACTTGCTGGCCAAATAAATCTCGAATCAGACTCAACATTCTAAATTGGCGGTAATAGTACTTGTGGGGTTATCCTCGCAATAATTCCAACTCTGACATTTTGAAAAATAATTTTTTTCGATGACGTCCTACCGGCAGTCTTCGGCCAAAAACTTTGAGAGGAAGTAACCGCTATTAGTGTTCCTGATGGCCATTAATAGAAAAAACACACACCATATGAGAGTTATGAGAATACAGGACATAATCATAACTAAAGGCTTGTTAATGGCCAGCAATGTTTGTATGTGTTATTTCCTGAAATCTATGGCGATGTGTGGCTGTCATGTCATGGACCGTATAGCAATTTGATCTCATAACCAGTGCCTTCATTATTGACAATAAAATAAAAGAAAAGAAACAACTAAAACTAAAAGAAATTGAAATCAATTCAAGGCATATTAGAGGATAAAAATAAATAGAACGTAATTGCTGAAACACTATGCTACCACAGTAAATTATTTATAAGATTGTAAGGCCTTAAAAAGGCACAGAAAGTAGGAAAATAATCCAATAATAATTATTTGAGGGTAATGTGGCATCTATATTGCCTCAATCCAAATCAAAAAATAGGCTACCGAAAGTAAACCCTGCTTCGAGAAAATTGCAAAAATTAAAATTGGGAGTTTGGTAAACCTACATACCTGCTTGGGTATTTTCGAAATTGACAATGTTCTTAGAATATCGGATTATAGAAGACTGAGAATTGCTCTGCGCACATAAAGTATTCTTTGTTTGAAGAAAATTCCCCAGAATTTCATAATTGGGTCTTTGATATGCGAATGTTTTTGGCATATAAATGAGTTTTTTGCCCTTTTATAAAGAAGATATGACTGATGTCTGTGCTCTTAGGGTTATACTTCACACTTTGCTTTCATAGGCTCTTTCCACATTACAAGAGAAGAATTTTATTTTGAATTTTATTTTGTAGGCATGAGTGTACATACAAAATTACTCATAAAGTGAGTGAGTAATATTCTAATCGAACGTTAAAACTTACAAGAAACATATCCATGAAATTCTATTTTACAATTATTTGAAAAGAATTAACTTTTAATGAATGATTTAAAAACCAAAAGTGTTGTATACCATATTGAGCGGAATTAAAATAGAAAAAAATGCGGACTTATTTATGGAATTTTTTTTTTTGTTTTGTTTGGAATTTAAATAATTAAGAAAGAAAAAAAAACAAATAAATTTTACGTCACTATTTGTTTAATAAACAGATACAACGGAAGTCTATAGATAATAAAACCATATGAAAGACTCAATAAACGTAATGAATAATATTCCTACAATATAAGATACGTAATCATCGGAGACTTTACTTAATGGAAGATTTTCTATATTAAAAAAGAATTACAAATTAAACCCTATCAAATGAATTCGATTTCTGAACTTTTCCTCAACAACAAATCCTATTAATTGAACATCTTGTTATAAACTTTTCAACTGTAATTAATAAAAAAAAATTGAATAAAAAAACATTCCTTTTAAAAATGATTGTAATTGCCATTAGCATAGCGACGACACATTAATACACGTTTTATTAATTCTATTAATTAAGCTTTTTAATGGTAAATATTATTACCTTAGTTCAGAAGGTGTTATTAATTTCTTTCTTTTTTTTCCTACTCAAAATGCTTAAAGCCTTAGCAAATAAATTTTAAAACTTTTTTTTTATTATTTAATAATGAATACTTTGCAATAAAATTTTAATATTAAACGTACGGAAATAAATAATATGGTATTCGGTAATAATGAATGAATTCACTCATTTATTTAATTCCAATTTAATTAAAACGTTATAAGACATTACAATACTACAGATCTTGAAAGTTGTAATTAATATTTCGTATAATAAATGTCAGTTTATTCTAAAGAAGAGATTAAAGATGAAGAACATGTTGTTTTAAACAATATTTTACGACAATATAATTGCAATGTGCTATTAATTATAATGTTTATAAGGTCATATTTTAGTGTAAAAAACTTTGATTTAGATTACATTATAATTATAAGGTCTTTGAAAAACTTGGCTTTAGTTCTAATGCCAAGGCCAACAACTAACAGAAAGAAACACAGCAAGAAACTATGAAAGGAGGTTAAAACTCAATAATTTTATTATGTATTTAAAATACTTAGGGCCATTATTACAATTTTCCGTTAACAGAAGGGAGGATTTTAACGGGCAGATAAATTGTTTTTCATTATTATAAGTGAACAATATGGTAGAAGTGAGCGTTAAGCTAAAGGGAGGATCATCCCACATTTACAGTTCCCTTTAGCTTAAGGTACCTTTAACTAAACCCAAGTTTAACGGCAAGTTGTAATAATGGCCATTAAAATGTCAAATTTTAAGAAATAACAGAACAGAACATAGGACAAACAGTTGCTTAAGAGCTTTAAGGTCTCAGAATGAACTTGAAATTCATAGAATAGAACTATTCAAAGAGAAAAAAAAAACATGAAAACAATACACCTTTCCTTTACCACTTAGTTTTAACGTATGCTTCTTAAGTCTTTTGTTTTTTAATCTGCACGTAAAATTATAAATCTTCCTAATTTGCTAATACGATTGACATTGTAACTTTTGCACTCATTTAGTTTTAAGTCATTGACAAATTAAAAAAGTACCATTTAAGAAAAGTACTATTTTAAAAAAGTACTTTACTGAAAATAATTTATAATTTAAAAATCAAATTTTTCATACCCTTTACCCAGTGCATTGGTGTTATGAACCCATTTTCAAAATGAACTCCTTCGAAATTTACTCCTTTTTAAAATTTAAATTTTTTAAAAATTGCATTTAAAAACACTCTTTAAAAAGTACCTGTTTAAAGAAGTGGTTCTAAAATTAGATCCCCTTTATTTTTCCGATTTGCAAGAACACATAACATAAATGTCGCTAAAATAAAAAAAATTTGTGAAGACCTACAGTCTCGCAAACACTGTTCCAATAGCTGAGGAGCTTAACATTACACGAAAAACTTTTTAGAATCATTTGAATAAAGTTGACTACTCCCATACGAGACACATATGTATGTCAAAAGAGTCATGAAGACCTAAATTCATAATTAACCCAATTTCAACTAAAATGCATGGCAGAATGGACTGTGGTATATTTATTAAGTTTTCTAATATTAAAATTTCTTATAGGCTCCCTAAGCACTGCAGTGTTTTCCAGGTAGAGAGCGTTTTCCAGATTTAAAAGCGCCTCAATGCTTGTTGGTTGACAGGATTTACCCTAAAAATTCCTTAATTTACTTGAACACCTACACAGCGATTAAATCCCTTACCAACGTGATTTCAATCTCCGTCTATGTCCACGAATGCCAAGGATTTTTCAGGGAAATTTTGAATCTTTCAAACTTAACTCTTATAAGGGTTCCAGAATATAGAAATTGTACCGTAGGTTAGGTTAGAGGACGTGTACTTGTCCGTTAAGACAAGTACAATACCCGGAGGTCGAAATTGACCCATTGTACTAAATTGTACCGTAACAGACCTTGCAATTTTCTACATGTTACAGGACATAGGCACTCCAATTGCCTAAGTTAAATTTTTAAATTATCCACTAATTTTACGAGAAGACTTACTTTCTCTGGCAATAAGACGGCACGTGCAATATTGCTAGATTCTGCTGGCATACGTGTCCAAGAGGAGTACTGACTCACTTCTATCCTTAAATCACATGCGATTTATCGCACAATAGTGATTCTTACGAGCCACTGTTCTTTAGGCAGGCAAGTCAAAAGACTTGGCATTCCATCGAAGATGCTGTGAGCCTGAGGAGGAGGAAGACACTTACACCTCATTTTCCAGTGCCACAGTGTATTTGTAATAATGGCGTCATATGAAATAAAGTATTCCATGCTGTGCAAATTATATACCATGGCAGCTGCCCTACTATGAAAAATTTGACTTTATAAAGAAAGTAATCACGCAGCAGACCAACCACCTGTTTGGCAGGAATGGCAATAGCTAAACGAAACATAAACAAGGGAGAATAACAATCAACCTGAACAACAAGCAATATGCTACCAAGAGGGGTAATGGGGGAAAAAATCACGCCGAATGTGGCAGAATTTGTGTTTCAGTGTTAAGAACTTTGACAGAGGTTCGCCTGAAGCCGTAGGTGTTTAATTAGACGAATGTTATGCATTCAGCTTATCATCCACAACTGGCACAAAGCGATTACAACTTTTTCCCAATAATCTTGTGACTAAAACTATTACAACTGAGGCATAGTTATTGAAGAAAACATTTATGTTTTCTCTTATTCCATCTACATTTTCTTATACGGTATGACAATTTCTTCTATTCGCTCATCCTAATAGTCAAGGTTTTTCAGCCAAGTATGCAGCTGATGTAGGGTAGCAGATTCTAGAATGATGGGGTTGCCATTTCTTTTAGGTTACAAAAATCGTTCTCTATCTCTCGATTGGATTGTTGTATTGGATGAAATTGTAATATTAATGCAGCCTTGAATTCTATAAGAAAATGTATGTATTTCAGCTACTATACCAAAAACTGGCCTAAAACTTAAACTTTATTTAAAGTAAATTGTTGTCCATAATTTTTTGAATTACTAGAGATCTTTAGAAATTAGGTTATTTTCTTTTCATTAGGTATTTACTTTTAAATCTAACTATATTGGTTTCCAGAGATAAGAAAATGTGTTTATACTTAGTAAATTTAATTTTAAAATACACAAAGATAAAAAAAAAAATGTATAGGTATATAGTGTAAGCATACTTTTAACCTATACTGTTACGCTCTTAAAATACTACATATAAAACCCGATTAGACAAGAAGGAAAAATAGAAAATCTAATTGAATATTAAACGAGCAAGTAATTTTAAAAAAAATATATAAGAAACACTGTCTGTGTGTACATATTATAATTATTGGATTTATTCAAGAGGAACATTATATTGTAAATAATTTCATATTCGATTGTTTTAAACTTTAAAATTTAACGTTTTTTTTTTGTTATTTTGCAAAATTGCAACAAAAAAAAACGCAAAATATTTATTAGAAAATTATTAGCAAATAATAAAATTATAACTTAAAAAGCAACAACAATAACAATAGTAAATACAAAAACTAATAAAATACTTACGTTATAAGCATGATGTGTAATTTTTATTTAAAAATTTATTTGTATATGAGTGTGTTTGTTTTTTTTTATATAAAAAAAAAGAATTTATAATTATTATTTTTTTTCTTTTTCACTATTTGGGTAGTTGGACTTTCTAATAAAAACGAAAAAAAACGAAAAATTGAAATAAAAAAAAATTAAAAATAAACGTAAAAGCAAATGTAGAAACAAATGTTAAAAACAAAAATTAAAATTAAAAAAAATGTAGAGCTTCAATTTGAATTGATAAAAATCACTAGAATTAAAAATTATATTTTCAAATTATTTATGTGTTGTTTTTTTTTTTATTGCCCGGTAATAACAATTAATTCCGTTAAACAAACATTTCCAGCTGCAAAGAGAAGAAAAGAAAAGGGAAAGAAAACAAAAATTAATTTAACCAAGTTTAATAAGATTTATGGTCCAGCCAAAACTGATAATGACAATTCCATTTTGGCGGTTAATTTCTTTGCTACTAAAACAACAAACCATTGGCATATTTTAAGAGACACATTAAAGTCATAAAAAAAATAAATAAAAAAATTAAAATTAAATTCTTTATATTTTTTTGTCTGATAACCTGATAACAACCCTTTTATTGTTTAATACGTTTGTTTTTAAAACATTCCCTTAATAGAGTGAATAGGGGGAATAAAGTAAGACTATGCTTTAAGTGACTGAAACACACAGTAGAATTAGATCTACGTAAACTAACAAAGCAACTTTTTTAAAAACTTTTATATTTTCTTATCGTTTCATGCTCTTTGCGATAACAAAAATTAAATGAAAAATTTTTTTATAAAAGGTACTTAAATGGTACCTTTTTTGTTTCTTAAAACGATCTATGATCACCAAAAATGTTCTGCTTGTAATATTCTTATTTCTTTGATAACAAAAATTAAATGAAAAATTTTTTTATAACAGGTACTTAAATGGTACTTTTTTTTGTTTCTTAAAACGATCTATGAACACCAAAAATGTTCTGCTTGTAATATTCTTATTTCTTTGATAACAAAAATTAAGGGAAACAATTTTTTTATAAAAGGTACTTAAATGGTACTTTTTTTTGTTTCTTAAAACGATCTATGAACACCAAAAATGTTCTACTTTTAACATTCTTATTTCTTTGATAACAAAAATTAAGGGAAACAATTTTTTTATAAAAGGTACTTAAATGATACCTTTTTTTGTTTCTTAAAACGATCTATGAACACCAAAAATGTTCTGCTTGTAACGTTCTTATTTCTTTGATAACAAAAATTAAGGGAAAAAATTTTTTTTATAAAAGGTACTTAAATGATACTTTTTTTGTTTCTTAAAACGATCTATGAACACTAAAACTGTTCTGCTTGTATCATTTTTATTTCTTTGATAACAAAAATTAAAGGAAAATTTTTTTTATAAAAGGTACTTAAATGGTACTTTTTTTTTTGTTTCTTAAAACAATCTATGAACACCAAAAATGTTCTGCTTGTAACATTCTTATTTCTTTGATAACAAAAATTAAGGGAAAAAAATTTTTTATAAAAGGTACTTAAATGGTACTTTTTTTTGTTTCTTAAAACGATTTATGAACACCAAAAATGTTCTGCTTGTAACATTCTTATTTCTTTGATAACAAAAATTAAGAGAAAAAATTTTTTATAAAAGGTACTTAAATGGTACATTTTTTTGTTTCTTATTCTTTTTATTTCTTATTTCTTTATTCTTTTTTCTTTGATAACAAAAATAAAAGGAAACTTTTTTTTATAAAGGGTACTTAAATGGTACTTTTTTTGTTTCTTAAACGATCTATGAACAACAAAAATGTTCTGCTTGTAACATTCTTTTTTCTTTGATAACAAAAATAAAAGGAAAGTTTTTTTTTTATAAAAGGAACTTAAATGGTACATGTTTTGTTTCTAATCTATGCAAAATAAAACTTGTCTTCTTGCAACATTCTTTTTTAAAACTGTCTTTTTATTGTAAAAAAAAGTACTTTTTGGTCTGTACCTCTTTATCTATTAGTCTAGCATCTCCAGTACTTGTGAAGAATTGCCTCAATGTCAACGACTTAAATGCTGACATGTTTTATTTTATTTTTTTATTTTTATTTGTTCTTTAATTGAAAAATAAGTTTTAATTTGTATTTATTTTGTTCGCTTTTTTTTACAATTTTTGTTTTATTTTTATTTTTATTTTTTTTTTGCGTCTTGAAATTTATCATTTTTAACATTAAATGCTGACTCAAGTAGTTTATTTGGTACTTCAAAAATATTGTCAACAAAAAAAACAAAATCATTTTACTATTGTTGCTAAGTTTTTTAATTTTTTTTTTATTTTAGTCTCTGGTTATACAGACGATAAACTACAGCATTGACCGTAACAAGGTTTTCATGAAAACTATTTTTTGTTATTTTTTTTGAAAAATTTTTTAAAGTATTTAAAGACCTAAAATGCTGAATTAATCATACATAGTGCTGTGAACATGACGTCAATAAAGTTTATTAATTAAGTTTTGTTTTACTACCGTTTTATTGCGGGATCAGCTATTTTTGATCCGTAGGTTAAAGCTAACGTCTGACTCAGTGAAGCTAAGCATGAATTGAATTTTATTGAAATATTATTTTATTTAAAATTTATTTGAAATTTGCATTATTTTGAAGTTTAGTATGACATGGAGTTGTATCCATAGATTTTAATTTTGATTTTTAATTTCGAAAAAGTCAAAGATAGTGTTCTGCAAGAAGTAAGTTCCATATCTTAAGTTTCAAATTTGCCCAGGCTGACAGCTATTAAATGTCGTTCATTTAAAGTAGCATTTACAAGGATCATTTGACAATATAAAAACGTCTAGGGCATCATTACAATGGTGGAACTGCTGAAAATATTGTTTCCATGAGAGAAAGTGTGAAGTAATTTCGAAATTTAAAGATTCCTCAGTCTACTCAGCAATCGGGTCTATCTTACGGCTCATTATACAGCATTTATTTTTAAATTTGCACCTCCATCCATATAAAATCCAACTCATCCAACAATTAAATGCTGATGACCATTCTCAACGCTGTTGACTTTGAAAACAAAATTTTCTTCGGCAATGAAGCTTGTTTCTCACTCAGTGATTTGTGGCTCGTACAACCTAGAAGCGACTTTGAAAAAGCTTTTGCATCTGCATAGTCGCCGTAGTCTAGAGGTAGTGTGTTGGCTTATTAGACGTAAAACCCGGGTTCGTATCGCAGGTCAGGCATCAAAACGAAATATGAAAAAAAAATTATTTCTTCGGCGACTGCCTCTCAGCAGATTTCTGGCAAAAACTCTGAGAGTAAATAAAATTGCCATGAAAAGCTCCTCAAAAATATGTCGTTCGGAGCCGACTTTAAACTGTAGGTCCCGCCAGTCATGTATAAAATTGACGCACACAACATAAGTGGTGTGAGAAGCTAGGTCGAAATCCTGACTGAAGGGTTGTAATGACCAATTATGAATGTATGTATTGCATCTGCATTAAATTAGTGTTTGATAAGCATTATTGTTTGGATATGTTATTAGGCTCTATGACACTGGCTATGGCCGTATGAAAAACATCTTTTTGTGA